>QWTY01010701.1:0-24361 GCA_008033365.1 Pseudorectes ferrugineus | reverse complement strand
ATCCACCTGCAGCCCATGGAGAAGCCCCATACCAGAGCAGGTGGATGCCTGAGAGGAGGCTGTGACCTTGTGGGAGGCCTGTGGAGGGAGGATCCCTGCTCCCAGACTGGAGCAGCCTTTCCTTGAAGGACTGCACCCCATGGAAGAGTGACCCATACTGCAGCAGTTTGAGGGGGACTGTTGCCCATGGGATGGACTCATGCTGGAGAAGTTTGCAGAGAACTGTCTCCATGGGAGGGACCCCGTGGTGGAGCAGCAGCAGGATTCCTCTCCCTGAGCAGTGGCATTAACAACATGTGATGAACTGACCATAACCCCCATTCCCTGTCTCCCTGCACTGTTGGTGGGAGGAGGTAGAGCTGGGAAGAAGAGAGGGGTGGGGGGAAGGTGTTTTTAAGAGTTTACCTTACTTCTCATTATCCTGCTCTGATTTTGTTAGTAATAAATTCAATTCATATCTCTAATTTCAAGCCTGTTTTTCCTAGGATGGTATTTGATGAGCAATCCCTCCTGATCCTTACCTCAACCCATGAACCCTTTGTTACATTCTCTCTCCCTAGTCTGGCTGTGGAGGGAAGGAATACAGCCGCTTTGGTGGGTGTCTGGCTTTCGGCCAGGGTCAACCCACTACATATGGAAAGATTCCCTCACAATTGTGGTGAGACACATAATTAATACACTGGGGAAACTGATATACCTTTCTTTGTGAAAGCGGAAATTCTACACAGAAGTTTTCTAAAATTAATGTTCCTCCCTCTGAAGGAAGCTGATTTATGTAGATTTTTTCTGATAATAAAGATTATACCTTTGCCAGTAAATTTAAACCAGAAAAAAAAAATTCTATTTTGGGTGAATTGCTCCTAGCACATGTGCATGACATTCTTCTTGTCAGAACTAACACTAGCAAGATTTCCATCACATCTGGCAAAAATCACCATTCAGTATGTTTCTCCGATTTCCATTACCGGCTTTTCTTTCTCTGGGGAGAAAGTCAGCTGCTCAGTTAGCCTGTCACACCTGGGCTTGCACAGAATCTGGACAACCACTGCAGAATATTCTGTGTAAATGAGATACTGGTTTCTAAATAGGCCTCTTCCCTGGTGCCTTAATACTCTAAATAGATATGGACTTTAATGTGCAGCATAAAAGAAAACTCAGTCTTAGTTAGTCTTTAGAGGCTGCTAACTAATGTCTTTCTTCTATGAACTATACAAAAGAGATTTGGGAGACTTCTTTTTTGTACATATTTTTAAATGACAAATGTACGGAAGCAAAACACCAATGACATTTGGGTCTCTACTTACAGAAATAAAAGTAAAACTGTTAAAAAAATTAAATTTAAAGAAGGTTGAAAAATGAAACCTTAAAAGTTAGCCACAGGAGACCCCATCAACCACCAGAATTATCAAGAATATTCATTCTTTTAAGCCTACACAAGTTTAGTAATGAGCTTTCTATTTTTAGTCCTTCAAAGAAATGCAAAGTTTTAAGCCACCAATAATAACTTGCTTAGGTTTGTTGGATTGGATTTTTTTGTTTTGTTTGTTGTTGTTTGGTTTTGTTTTGTTTTGTTTTTACTTCTTCATATTTCTATTAAAAACCCTCCAAAAATAAATGAATTTATGTAAAATCAGATTATGCTTTGGAAAACAAAGAAATGTATTTTCATTTGATCAGAAATCAAAGTTCCAGAAAGAAAAGTGTTTCAGTTACAGTATTTAGTCTCTATGCATATAATATATAAATACATATTTTCCAAATATATTATGACACACATATTATCTAAATATATGCACACACTTCTTTTATGTAAACATAATGGGTGTGTAGAGGAATATGTAAATCCTCTCCCAGACAATATAGCTACTACCTGGAAGGCCAGAGAAGTTGAGAAAATGTTAAGCAACTACCCTCTGAATGATTCTTATTCTAGGCTTTCAAGGATCTCTCTAAAATGATTAATCTTATTCATGTGTACAACTTATGAATGATTCATACATTTTTAATTTTAAAAAATGTAATTATGCCTTACTTAGAATTTTAATGAATATGTTTAATGATAGAGAAGACCACTATTGTCATCTAACCTCGACTCTGACTGCTGTATAGTCCTCTAACTATAGATTCTGTATAAACGAATTTTTGTGTGAAATACAAAACAGTTCAGAATGTTTCTCTTACTTTGAAACAGGATATCCAAAGAACAGAATTCATGGATTTATTTTTTTTAAGAAGATTTAAAACTGTAATTGTCATGTCAGTTTGTGCTTGCCATATCTGTCTGCCAGCAAGAGACAGTGACCACTTACAGTGATTACAAAGTACACCAAATGTAGTATATATGTCACTTCTCCACAAGAGCTTGTTGGCAGCTTTGATCGACTTCTTTTTGATTACACCACAATCACCTCATTCCACTTTAGCTACTCTCACTCTCGCTCTCTCTCCAGGGGTTCAGATGTCATTGCTGTATACCTTAGCAGATGAATCAGTTTTCCTTTTGTTAAATCCTCTTCCTGGGAAGATGAATCTACTCATTGATTTTGACCAAAGACTGGGTTTTAAAAAGGGTAGAAGAGACTTCTGACCTTTCAAATGATCAGATTAAGGTGGTTATTTTCACATTATTAAGTAATCAGGGAAGAAATACATTAAGCAAGAGTTTAGTTCACAGGCTGCTTTGCTGGCTTCTAAAAACTGTTGTGCACTGACAGCTAACCTAGATTCCATTTCTTCCTTTTCCTCTGAACCACAAGGGAAGCTAAAACGCATTTTCACATTGCATTTTGCCTAAAGGCTCTCAGTAAAATTTAATTTTCTTACTGCATTGATTTTTCCATTATAACTTGTAACAGTCTAATGATATCTCATAAGAATTTTTACTGTTGAGAAAAAGGGATGTGAATGATTTAGCAATAGTAACTTCAAGTGCTAGAGGACTTATTCTGAAGAACATTCAATCTGTCTATTTGATAGGCAGATTTTGAAAAATCTATGCCATCTCACCATCCATTGGATGGCCTAAAGTTAGTTTCTTAAACAGTTTCATGAAGACAATATGTGATCCAGTTTCATCAACATTTCTGAAAACCAAAATAAAGCTTTCTAATTTTGGAGTTGAAAACAGTGCTTAAAAATTAACAGGCAACAAGGTAAGAATGCAATTGAGAGACCCAAAAAAGCACACCCATTTCTGTCTTGCAGGCTACTGAAGACTGACATCCTTATTATCCCAAATACTTCAAGTTTGTCATATTTTTTCGTTATGCTGGACAAAGAATATCATACATCAAAAAAATATGACAAGTTTCCTGGAAAAAGAAAACTCGCTGGCTGACTCTTTCATTCAAAACAATTGTATCATCACCAAAGCTGCAGAAAGTATGTCTGAAAACAACTGGTGTGACAGACTATGACACATAAGGTGAGTGCCAGAGCAAGTAAAGCAGAGGTTTGCAAGTCCCTGTGTTCCACAGCTACAGGATATTTTCTTACTTATTTCACTTTGTCATGGATTTGATAGAGATGGAAAAAATGTACAAACGTACAATATATTACTAAATTAAACAGAGTAAAGCCTGCTGTCTGCTTTTGTTCGTAAACAATAGTCTGATCGGTATCTTCCTCCATATTTTCTAAAGATTTGCAGAAAGGTGGAAGAGTGGCCAGTTTCTTGTTTTCTGTGGTTTTCGTTCACAGTTAGTGTTCATAAAAATAACAAAATGGGCCTTATTACAGATGCTGGAAGCAAATTAAGGAACATCTCACATCTAATCAAGTCATCTTGGTTCTTCAGGGGCATATTTTACTTTTCTGAAGGCTGGAAAATGAATTGACCTGAAGAAAGACCTCACAGAAAAACAGGTCTGAAGAAGCCGCACTACAATTCACACAAAGCACCTACACAACTTTTCAGACTCAGTCAGTTGCAGGACTTTGTTTGGTTTTGTCATCATTGTGGCTGTATGCTTACTTTATTCAGAAAAGGTGGCTTGTTTGTTGTTTGGGGTTGGTGGGGGGAGGAGGTGTTTGTGTTTTTCCAATTTTTTTCATTATAAAGCAAGTATTTCCATAACACAATCACAATTTTCTGAGAAAATACATTTTTTATGCTAAATGCTTGTCCAGCACATTAGACATCCAGACCAAAAATTCTGTTAAGTGCACTAAACCACTAACTTGTCTAAAAAAAATAAACTTCTGTAGTGCCTGGGACTACCCACTCTTATCTGTCATAAAAACAAATGAATGTAAATACCAGAAAAGGAGTTTCACATAGCATTTTAAACTGTCCTTTTATAACTACAAGATTTTAAACACAAGAAATTGTCATAAAGTCATGCAATGAATGAAATATTCTAATTAGACAAAATCTGTTCACTATGCTGTGTTAAGAATGGGCTTAATAGGTTTTTTTATACTTCACTGGACTGACAAGTCCTGTTTGGAAGAGAGCTAGACATGACCATGACTCTATAATAGAAATGATGCACGAAGATTTGGTTTTTTATGGCTCAAATACTATGGAAATATGTGTGATACAATAATTTAGATGACAGATTTTGCATGCCTCCATGGTCTGTGGATTTTCTTTTTTGCCAGCTATCTCTGCTGTGCAGTAAAATTGTACATCAATACACCTACTCTATCGGAGAAGCTGATGCTGACATTCCAGACTCTTATTTTTAAAACTGCCAGAGCTTTAGCCTCTCTCTAAATAATGGGCATGCCAATACTTTAAAGGGAGAAATTCACCCCTTCTTGGCTGGTATCACTTTTATCACAAAGTGTAAAAGCAACTCTGTATATTTTAAAATGAAACACAACACTTTAAATTTAGCCCACATTTAATAATTTTCTTCTTCTGCCTCTGCTGGGGTTTAGAGTCATTCTGTTGTTGATGCAGAACAGACTTCGTACTAACAACAGATATCTTGAGAGAGTGGGGAGAGTCTCACTTCTCCCTCCCATTTGAATCTAGCTTCTATGACAAAAACAGATCAGCATATTAGTTCCTAACACAAGGGAAGAATCCCTGTCAACACAGTCTCACCACAAGCAACAGCACTAAACACCAGCAGCTGCAACAAAACACTCCTACCTCCTCAACTGTCCCATTAATACCCAGAAAATTCTTCCTTCTCAAATGAGAGATTATCTCACACAGTTCAGGACACCCACACTGTCTGAAACCAAAGGCCAGATTGGGACAGTCAGAGTCATACCCCTCAATACTCCGTATTTCCTATTCTCTCCAAACTTATCAACAAATATAGACTGGGCGTCTTAGAATTTTGCCATAGTGCTGGCAATGAGGAACATCTGAGAAAGAAATGTGAGATTTAAGGCTGTTTAAATATAGACATCTCACTGGATATTACATGGCAGATTATGATCCTTAAACCTGGGAAGTGAATCACTTTTTGTCAACACAGCACAGTTAAGGAACAATGTCTGATTAATGAAGAAATCTTCCCTAGAAAATATGTAATGTTTCTGGGGTGCAAAAGGTAGTGACACGCTACTCTTATTTCCAAAATAACAAGCAAGGGAGAAGGGGGATAAAGGGTGAAGAGAGGTGTGGGCGAAGAAGCAGAGACTAGCAACTACTTCAAGAGAAGTTCAATTTCTCTTGAATAAAGAGAAAATTTCCTGAGAGATTATACTCATGTAAAATAAATATAATAAAAACATGATGAACGACTCTTAGGAGCCAAACACACAACACAGATCTGCCTTGCATAGCAAAATATGCCAGTAACTATAAACAGAGTTTAGGTTAAGATTATACAATGCATTTGGTTTTCATGTAATGATCTGCTGCAGCTGAGGAATCAATAGGAATCTTTTCTTGTGAATATCTAATGCAATGCTGGAGAATTTCAAATATTAAGACAAGACCAGTCTAACTTATAGGTTAAGACATGGAGGGATGTATGGTGCTGTTACATATTATTATCAGCATAGTATTACATATGTATTATGGTATTGATAGGATAATAACACTTCATATATTATAGTTTTGTAGCAGTTATATTAAAGTATATAAAAATAGAAAAAAAAAAACCCTTACAAAAGGAAGTTAATCTATCAGATAAAAGGCATCTGAAAGCTACAAGCATGTGTAGGAATATTCATTTAAAAAGAAAAAGAAATGATAGCACTTCAACTAAAAGTTATCCAGCTTTTATGCATACCATACCACTTCTTTGTGACTTAGTCAAATATCCAATTCTACTTATTCAGGTTCACAAATATTTTCTCAAGGATGCTAACGAATAAACTGTAAGTCAATAATTTAGTAAATGTGTCAGAATAAAACACTGAAAAATTAAAATATGTTTCTATACATTGATCTCTCAAACTATAGTTAACAAAAAATTAAAATTACATCTTTAACTAACTTCAGGTATGATAAAATTAATATTTCAAAATCAAGAAATCAAGATTGTGTTGACTGCGTAAATCATTCAAAAATCAGATTCAGAATTCTGCTATCTTCATACAGATGAGTCAAGTGCAGTTACTTAAGATGTTCTGAAATGTGTTTCAGACTACAAAAAATTCCTTTATTGACATATGGAAGTGCTGAATACAGAAATATCTAGTGGGGTTTTACTAGGGTCATCTCTGCTAAGACTTCTGCTGGCTTTTAATTTTTACAAACGACCTAGATTGGTAAATTTGCTGATAATATAAAATTTGGAGGAAAACTGCATCCTTAGCAAGTAGTAAGACAAGTTTAAATGAATTCTGATTTTCTCTGTAGCTCAGTTGAGAACCAGAAACTGAAATTTTATGTTGACAAATATAAAGCAATAAAAGGTGAATATGAAAATAATAAACTTGGACATTTTACGAAAAGATTTATATCAAAACAAGGAATCTGTCCCCTCCCTCCAAAATAAAAAAAGAAAAAAAGAGATAGATGGTGAATATTCCTTATATTCATTTATATATATCAAAGCAAGATAAGGAAGCAATTTAAAATCCTTTAGAATTGCAGGTTGCAAATGTGTCATGTTGCACATTCATCTGGCAAGCTCTTGGAATAGTCTGTGAACTTTTCATCATAACATTAAAAATAATACATTTTTCACACTTAATCATTAGAGAAAAAAGTAAAATTAGTCTAATTTTATAGGTGAGAGTTTGAAATAAATCTGAAAAATAAACAAATTAAAATCCCTTAAGTTTTGTAAAAGGATAAGGAAGTGATTTAGCACATCATAATGATTAATCAAACAGACTAACTTCAGAAATAGTATTGGGGATAGAGGGAAGTATGAATAAGATTTTAATCATAGAAGCACTGAATGATTTGGGTTGGAAATGATCTTAAAATTCCAACCCACCTGCCATGGGCAGGAACACCTTGCACTAGATCAGATTGCTCAGAGCCCCCTCCAACCTGGCCTTGAACACTTCCAGGGACAGGGCATCCACAGCTTCTCTGGTTTATCTGTTGCCAGTGTCTCACCACCCTCATAGTGAAGAATTTCTTCCCAATATCTAATCTAAACGTACCCTCCTTCAGTATGAAGCGATTGCCCCTTGTACTATCATGACTGCTCTCTTGTGAAAAGTCCCTCTCCAGGTTTCCTGTAGGCCCTCTGGGTACTGGAAGGCTGCACTAATGTCTTCCTGAAGATTTCTCCAGTGTGAACAACCTCAACTATCTCAGGCTGTTTTCATAGAAGAGGTGTCCCCTTTAAATAATGAGCATAACATGTGAGGTCTGGAAGACAAAAATCATAATTCTAAATCATTTCTTCTCCTCCTTTTGCCAAGAGGGTGCTGGGAAAATCTCATATATAGACTAACTTCTTGTTTGTGACCTTTCTTATCAAAGAATAAACTTTGTATGGAGATTACATGATCTATTGCTTTGTTTTCAGTATGTTCTGGCTCATTCATTTTAGGCTGGAACAGGTAAAAAAATAGAACAAATGGTGATATGAGATATTAATCATCATCATCATCATCAAGAACTATGTTTCTGTTGCCTATTAGAAACCTCCAGAATTTCAGGCACTGGATTACACCCTCAACCCTGCATCTGGGTTTGCTTACCAAATCACGTATCCCTCCCTGGTTTAGACGGCTTAAACTAGCTGTCTACTCTTTTGGAAACACCTGTTTTGGGATTTAAAGTAATACTACACCACAAACAGAAGTCACATACAAGAGATTTGGAGTTCTGGATGTACAATGTTTTTATGACTTTCCTCTTCTGCCCCAAGCCTGTTGTCAAACAGCTTACAGAATCCTGGGGCTATGTAAGGACCCAAGATCGTATGTACCAGGTAAAAACCACATAAACAATGCAGATAAGGAAAATACTTATATAATAAAATTTGCATTTCTCTCTTTTCCTTTGTAAGACAACAGCAAGAAACAAATATGATTATGTCACCACATGCAGATGAGGTCAGTGGTATCCCACGTACATGTATGTACACAACTGCTCTTACGCACACACACACACAGAGGCACACAATTTTGGGAAGGCTGCTATGTTAAATTAACTTCTCCTCTTCACATCTTATTCTTTTGAACCACTCTTCTTTGGAGGAAACTGTCAACAGGAACTTCATTTCAACTCTCCTCTTCCCATTTAATTTGTGGCATTTTAGAATCAAGATAAATGTAAAGAATTAATTATTATGAAATGTGTCCTGCTAAGAGAAAACCACTGAACACTTGAGACTGCTGGCTCTGGTCACCATCAGTTGTCCACTCTATTCTGGGTCCATTCACATTTGCATTGTAATAGCTTCATAAGAAATGTTTACCCCAACACAACAAGTTGCTGAATATCTTCAGTGAACATAATTTTGTACTCTACACTAGCAAGACAGAAAGAAAGCTGTTTCCTGACAGTTCAAATATGTTTGCTTGCTTTTTCTTTTTAAATTTATTTTACCCATTTTCTTCTGCCAGAAAACATGTTCTTGGTATTTTTTCTAAATGTCTACATACATATGAACAAAGTGAAAAATAATTCATACACACTCTCAAAAAAGCCATGGCCATCATAAGTAAGAAGATTATATTTATTTCTTCATTTCAGAAAAGCAACACATTCTATCTGAAGATAACAAAGCATTCAGTTTTTTATATATGACAGGATTATCTTGGATGAAAGGAGGAACATATAATCAGGAACTCTAAAATTGTAACTCTTTTACTCTCAGCACTTCTACCAGGAATCAATACTGTAGAACAGGGTCATTAGGTCAAAAGTGATGTCAGATGTCATCTTCAACCGAAGATAAGTCTTTTAAGATAATTGTCTTTTGCCTCCTATTTTAGCAGTTAAGCCCCACTTTTGAATACCAAGCACTCTTAAAACAAACCAAAACAAACCAATGAAAAAAACCAAAAAACAAAACACATGCAGCATTTTTTCAGTTGAATTTGTGTTACTTCTGTCCCACCACCAAAAAATCTCTTACAAGCCGATTTGTACTGATTTGCGTCGGTAATACTGCACACTGCATTACTTCGTCGTTACCTTTTCTATTTGTATAGAAAGCATAAGCATCTTTAAATATTGTAATCCATAAAGGAGACTTGCATATAAAATCCTGCTGCTGCACACATTATTTAAGAGACATGCATGCCATTTAAAACTGTTTACTTGTAAGATAACATAACACAAGATTCCTTACTTGAGACCGGAAGATTCTTTCCAGTTTGAGAATATTTTGAAATTATCAAGTGTTTGTTATAAAGAGCTGCTTTGCTTAAGCCATTTGATAGCCATTAAGTTCAGTGACTAACAGCAAAAATTGAATAAGTGCCTTGCAATTTTCTGATCTTGACCTATTTAATTGATCAAATCACTGAATGGAAGATGTCATAGTACCACAGTGCCAGGGATCCAAGGGTTTGATGTCTCCATACTGAAAGATAAAGTTTATTTTGAAGAAAAACGTCCATGCCACCCAATCAAAAGAAATAAGCCCTTTCCTTACTTGACCATTTGCACTTCCAAGAGGTAAATATATAAAGATTTTACTTCTATGTTGTCAGGGAAAAGAAAAAAACATTATATGCACTCCTCTTGCAGGGTCTCAGCACAGCTTGGCTAAATTGCTTAAATAATACTGGTTTTCATAATTTATAATTCAAACCATATGTCAACCTCAACAGGAAAAAAATTCCATTTTTAATCATGTTTTCCAGTTCTTATCATATATTTTTTTTAAAACTGACCTTTGAAAAACAGAATAGGACCTTCTGCTTAAGCTGAAGTCTTAATTAACATCAGAATTCCTGTATATAAATTAATTGATTCTGGGCTCCAAAACTATTGGCCAAGGTAACTACTAACTACAAATTTTTCATAAGCCTTTAGTACTTCTAATAGCTGAGTGATCTTCGAAAGTTCAATAAACTCTTTTCTCTAAACAAGGCATTTTAACAGCACAAGTAAAAATAGGTAACACCCATGCAAATAAAAAAAAAAAAAAGGTAATGGAGCAAAACAAGAACAGAAAGGAAGGTAATCACCCATTCATTCAGAAAAAGTACAAGTACAGACTTTGTCTTTTAAGGAATTTTTGCCCTGGAATTAATTTGGAACCAAGGTGTCAAATAATTTGTCGGCTTCATGGTTATAAAAATCCAGGACACAAAAGCACAAAAATTTCTTTTTAGAGTCTTTCTATAAAAGTGACATGTTTCTAGAGTATTTGGCCTCACTTCCATTGTGTTTACAATACGCTTTGACGTCCCATGGGAATGACTAGCAGCCTACAAGGAGAATCAGCATCCTAAACGGAATTGAAAACCAAGTGAATTGCTCTCCAACGACACTGGCTCATAACCATGTAACAAGAATTCACTTATAAACAAAGAATAATATTTCCATTTAGGTAAGTGGCATTAAACAACTCTTGATCTAATTTAACAGAAAAAAAAAATCAGCGTTATTTCTCACTCTCCCTAATCATCATTCCAGCACATTTCCAAGAATCTAATTATAATGCAGAATCATTGAAGGTTTTTCATCAGCAGGACCTGGAGCTTGCTACTCGTTTCTGCTGAGTACAAAGCCCAAGGGCTCCTTAGATCATGTTGATTTTATAGTCTCTATATTCGACAAGCAGCCAGTGTGTTTTATGACGTAGACCCAGGAACTGAAAAAAATGACCTGTTCCCACCTATCAAGCCACCAGAAAAAAAATATACTTTTCCTTCAAGTAAGACAGAGACCATTATTAAGCCAGCTACTTATCACTGCAATTAAGTTTATTAGAATGAACTGTTATCCTATTCAAATATTGTTAGAGATTTCTGGTAGTGATTTTCATAATTAAGGTTACACTCTTTCTATGGTCCAAAGTTAAGCAGATGGGACAGTATGCCCAGAGATGGAATCATCATCCCTGGAAGTGTTCAAAAAAAACCATGTCAATACGGCCCTTGAGGACATGGCTTAATGGTGAACATTGTAGTGATGCTAGGCTGATGCTTGGACTTAATGATCTTTCAAGTCTTCTCTAGCCTAAAGATTCTAAATGTAAGATACTGTCTGTCCCACAGTACTTCAGGCCAACACAGAACTCCATGCAATATTGTAAGTTTCTGTAAGAACATGTATGTACAGTAAACTTTGGCTTAACTTACTAAATAACAAAAAAGTTTTACTTCTTGAGACACATAGTCAAATAACAAAGTCTATGTTAGTAAGCCAGGCAACAGAGTTTGGAGTAATCTGAGATGCTGCCAGAAAACGAAACAATCTGCAATTTACAATATAATTACAACCATACTGTCATCTTCAAGATGCACAAAAAAATGACTGCTTTAATTTTAAAAATGTTTTGAATGGCTATTTGTTCAGTAGATAGTAGATTTTACTGTTTCTGTTTACAGACTTGGCAACACCTAAAACATATACTCTTGTGAAGAGGAGGAAACTACTCACTCAAATTGTGTCAACTTTGACTGACTACTTACATTTTCTAGCTGGTGATGAACTTGCATAAAAGAATCCCATGAAAAAGTACTCTTGCTTTATTAACAATGCCAGCTGGGCCTGGCTGTCCTCTGATTAACATGGAGGCCATTACCCTGTAAGATTCATATTTGCATGTACAACTGTACCTTAGGACCTGAGTATTGCTGGCTCTTCTAATTTTATATAACATCTGTGCTTCCACTGCAACTATTTGACTTATATAACACACTGCTACATTTAATAATGATATGTGCATTTCTAGTGCACACATGCTTTAATTTCCACTTTTTGACATCCTTACAATCATTTCATAGTGGTGGGAGGAAGAGAAGCATACTATGTGTCAGTCTTTCCTCAGAGGCATACATAAAAATCATGTTAGAGCCTTTTCCAAACAAAAAAATAACTGATCACCATGAAAATACATTTAAAAAATAAATGAGCAATTAGTACTTAAAATAATACAAAATTACTGGAATGGCTTGAATAGTTGCATTTTGAAATATGCATCACCAGAATAATACAGATTTCCTTTGTTTTTTCACTAGTTCTAACACTCTCAAGATGTTTGCTTTCATATAGCATCATGAAAGTAGATAGCACATACAATTATATCTCACTTTACAAGAGTTATTCTAAAGTTGAATTAACATTCCGATTTGATATTTTGGGGAAATTCTGTTTCACCATGAATTTACACACAGTGTGCATTACAATAATTTCCTTTTTTTATTGCAGTTTTGGGAATAAGATTTGCCTGTGGCTACATGGATATACCAACCACATTAATTTGTATTTTTATAATCAATCTAGAGTTTAATATGCATTGCAAAATTCGGAAGGGCTAAAAAAAGCCTCCTGGAACTACCTTTGAAAAGAGATGAGACAAAGACTTAATTCCTGGTCCCAGGGGGGAAGGAAAGAAATTGTATCCATTCCTCCAGATTCCTGTCCACTGTCTTCCTTGTGAGACCTTTATTGATGGAAGGCACAAACTAATTCTTGTTAGAAGCAGTGTAATTCTAGCAGTGCCGTGCTCCACTTGATTGGTTATCTTTGCTTCATAAAACTGCCCTATCTGGTACTCTCTACAACTCCTCTCTTATTTACAGCTTGAAATACTCAGTAGTTCTTCTATGAGCAAGTAAAATGCTATTGGGATATAAAGAGAGATGTGCAGGGTAATATAATCCAATTAAAACTTCAGTTAGTGTTCCAATAATGCCTGAACACGTCTGTCACACTTTGGTTTTTGTTGATTTAGTTTTGGATTCTTTTTCCCTGATAAAAGGAATAGACACCTATATAAATTTTTAAACACCTTGTTTTCACATTTTACAAGTCCTCATTCCTACAGGGCTACACTGGATAAAAATCAAATTTTGCTTGTACGTCATCTTTTTTTTCTTAGTTATTACACATGAATATGTTTTACAAGTAACATCTTAGTTCCCCCCTAACACTGCTAAAACCACAATTTAATAGCAAAGCAAACCAAAAAAGTATTATATTGTTTACTCTGTTTCTATACTTTCTCCTTGAGTGCTAAGCAAGAAAATAAAATCTACTTCCTCTGAAATTTACAGTGTGGTCTTGCTGTCAACCATCAGGTATATTATTATTATTATGAACATAATTATTAGTCATTTTCTTTATTACCCCCCAAGTTATATCTGCCTTACAACTTTTATTTGATTCAGACATAAATGGCAACCAAAGATACTGTAATACTTTTGGAAAGATAGAGAGAGGTTAAGTCATGAAAATCTCCACATATTTTATTTTATTTTTGTTTTGTTTCCTCAAGTTAGTAAAGTGCAGACAGCCAGTGAAACCCCATAGACAGATGTTACAGTTTGCATAAACTGGGATACCATACTACAGGGATGAGGGCCATATATGTTCATGAAATTAGATGAAACAATACAAAGTTTTTCTTGGATCCTTTTTTCTGCTCATGAAGCTGCTCTATTTTTTGTGATTATAAGCATAACTTCTGAAAATCACTTCATCTACTGGCTATGGAAAATGTTTCTAGCTCACAAACAAGATCTATACTCTTGCCTTTATAAAGCCTTGATAGATGGAGGTCTTTGCCTGGAACCTGTCTGTAAGAGTCGTCTCTCATGCATGCTAGTTGCAGTACCCCATATCAAGCTAGACACTTAAATTTCTTTTTCAACAATCATTTAATGAGCAAAATACCCAAGTGACTTCAGTAAATGCAGATTCATGTATTCCAAACTTTTTGTCCAAACTAAATGCTGTCAAAAGTTGGATACAAATAGTATTATCACCGTAAGATTTATCCTATCAACTCTGCTTCTACCCCAAAATCAATAACCTTGACCTCAAAAGAAAGTATTACTGCCAGTAATTTTTACTGGTTGCATAATGGTCAAAATGTCAATAATACAAAAACAGAAAACACACCTCACTCAGTATAATTATATTACACAGACCCCTAGGTCCATCTTTATTTTCCAAAAACAGGAAAAGGTGACCTACCAAAGTAGCAAATAAAAAAAAGGTAGTGTGACATTACACAGTTCATCACATTAGTCTCAGAGGCACCAGCATAGTGTCAGAGCAGGAAAGCACACAAGTTGATTCTGTGGATGGACTATAATTAGCAGCATAAGCTTTTGGACTCCATCTATTTGTATATCATTGACAAAAAGAGGAAAAAATTATAACAAAACAAGTAAATGAAACCAAACATATAAGTTTGTTTCTGAATATGAAGACAAGGATGTCACTTCCAACACACACAGATTCATACATGCATGATAGGATTTCTAGGATGTCTCCAAAATATAATTAATCTAATTATGCTGATAGCTAAGCACAAGTGTTGATTAAGGGAGCTCTGTTAGCATCAGATATAATTAGCATAACATGAAAAAATCCTTGCCTTTGGGAAAGGCAAGGAGGAAAGGCAAAGTTCTAGATACAACATCAGAATATAGACATGCACAATTCATAATCCTGAATACAAATGAACATGCAATTGCATGTGTTCTTTGTTTTCTGAAATACCTGTATGGGACTGGCTGCATTTGGCACAAGAGAACAGTAGCCTGGCACTGAGCAGATACCTTAGGGCATCTAAAAGGCATAAGCCACCTATGGTTAGGCAACTAAAACTCAAACTCAGTGGTTAAACACCGTGTCATCTGACTCAACACTGCACCAGAGACCTGAATAAAATGACTGTTGCTGAGGATTTCTCCCATTCCTCTTATCCATTTTCTACTCTCACTTCCTTTCCTTCCTCATCATTTATCTTCTAACAATTCCTTCTTTTTTAAATATACAATTAAACATAAATTGCTTTTTTTTTTTTTTTTACAAAGCCTAATTTAAGTAACCGAGAAATGCTTGGTTAAATAAATATTACAATTCATGCCTTCTTTAATTTGTTCAGCACTGACAATTGATAAAATTTACAGAACATGAATATTCATAGGCTTCCTTCTTCCCCATTCAGTTCTCAAGCCAACCAAGACCTGTCAGATCAGTGGAGGGGGAAAACGAGATGCAATCTTATAACTGCACTTCAGTGATGCCCAAAGATACTAACACACCTAAACTCATCCCAAAATTCATAAATGTCCACTTTATTAATTCTGTAGCAGAACTCTGTCAGTTACTTCTTTATCTCTTTACCTACACTAGGAAACATCTGATATTTACATAACCTGTACCGCTCTCTTTCCCACTTTTATCAGTTCTAGAAAATACAAAGTAAGTAGGTTGAGGACATCACCCTTAAAAACAAATTCTTACCCCAGAAGGGTCACTATGCTTAGGATCAGTGAGGGAGAGCAGAAATCCAAATTATGAGCTAATTTAAAAATAGTTAGACACTTTATCTATGTTACAGCCTTCTGAAAGGAAGGGTAGAAAAATGGGAAGATGGGAAAGAGTGGAAAAGGCTGTCCTCCATGCTGAGAAGAAAAAAGATGATTCTGAGCACAAATATATTTGGATACTTTTCAATTTATGATTTCATATAGAATATGACAATGAGAACATCCAGGGACTTCATTTCCACACATACAGAAACCTGTGGAAACCTAAAGTTGATGAGGAAAAACAGGTGCTGCAACACAATTATTACTGTTGTGCAAAATACAAAGATCACTTTTCTCTAATAATCCTAGAATAGAAAACAAACAAACAAACAAAAACCTATGGGGGTTTTCAAATGAAAGAGATTTTAAAATAGGATAAATCATGCATTTTGATTAGGTCAAGTTAGCACCAAAACCTGTATGAAAGCTGCTCAGGAAATTTTTTAATTCTAGATTTTTTTCTTAATACAGATTGCATGGAAAAAGAACAACAACACACACCAAAAAAAATTATATTTAAAAAAAAAAAATCAGAAAACTCAAACCACACTTCCTGACCACTTTATTCCACCAAATGGCCTCCAGCAGCTAACATTATTTTTTCACTACTTCATTTCTTTTCTCATATTTCCATTAGAACGAAAAATTGAAAACAAACTGCACAGGAAGCCCATTGCACTTTGTTCTACAAATGCTGAATATATTAATTTGACCCTGCTTTTAAATTATTTCCCTTTTTCTCCAAATAACAATCATTGTGTGCTGTTGATCCAATTATCACTGAGAAACTTAGTTTTGCAGAAGACTGTATCACAGATATGGGTAGCATGGTTAAGAGTATTTGGTTAGCCAGGTTTGGTGACCTACATACCTTTTGGCTGCTCTTGAAGCTTTACTGTCCATTGTACACTTTCTAGCTGATGCATTTGACAAAAGAATTTCCAACCTCACTAACTGATTGCTTCTTCAGTGAATTGTCAGAGGACGCTGGGTGTACATGGAAGAAGAGAAGTCAAATCAACCCACTCTAAAGCCTACACTCTGCAAAAACAGGCAAATGAATTTGTGCATCTTTTCAAGTTGAGCTGCCCAGAATTCTTAGGGGGAAAAAAAAAAAAGAAAAGAAAGGAAGATTAGGACAAATTGTATAAAAAAGCCATTAGTATATCTTTTATTCATAGGGAGAAAGGAAAATTTCACAGAATATTTGTGCATAAAACTGAAGAAATGGCTAAATTATTCAAAGGGGAACACAGGTTATCACTATATTAATGCAACAGTTCCACTTTTTTTTCTTATTTTTTGTTAAGTACTCCAGTTGGTATGCTAATGATGCCAGTCCGAAACTACTGATGTCAAATTTGAAATTAATGAGCTTTGCTGGGCAGACTTCTCTTTGTGAAGGAATACCAATGATTAATACAACTTTTCATTAGGAATATTTCTATGAATGGTACGCACACAAATCATATTGCAGGTTATATGCAATAAATTATTTGAAACTCACTTTTATGATTTATCCATACGCACAATTTTCAGAAATTTACAAACATATAAAAAAGTTAGATAAATTTTCTCTCAAGGAGAAATTCTTGGTATATTCTCAAATACTTCTACTAACAAACATAGGATATTTCAGTAATAATGATTTAATGTTGATCAAGCCTCTCCCAGCACATTCCTCCTACCACAGGAATTTTTCAGCTTTCAAGGTTTCATCAAAATAGGTTTCAAGTCTGACTTCTTTTGTTACGACCTCTAATATCCTAGCTATACTACAATTTGGGAGTTGGTTTCTACTACTAATGCGTAAGTGCGGTAACATTTTTATGTCATGGTCAAAATGAACTATAATTAAGTCGAAAAAACACACACTTTCAGGAAAACCTAGATGAAGAAAAGCATCAACTGTAATTTTAAACTATTATGTTTTCTGATAAAGACAAAACTCTTTATGGTTTTCTATTTCTCTGAAGAAGCCTGAGAATGCCATCTGGCAAATCTCGGTTGCAGTAAGAAAGGGAAAGCAACTCATGCTAAGACATGGACAGTGCATATGAATTCTCTTTGAACCCTTTCCATTGAGAACTGATGTTGCTTTGAGCTTTGCCTCACACAACATCACAGCACATTCCTTTTAATGTAAAAAAAAATCATTCAAAACCGAGAAAATGCACCACCCTGTAAGATTTTTTCTGATTGTTAAATTGATGGGATGGATCATTATGTCATTTTACCCAAATGAAGGGCAATTCGCACATTGTTTTGGGTTATCTTTTTGTTACTGCCAGTAATTCTGTAGCTACCTAAGTAAGAGCTACATCATTGCTCTCCCTTATGTGCAGGAATTCAAAGTATGTTGTGCTTCATCAGAAGTTGAATACAGAACTAGCCTTTAAGGTTAAAATGAAGTCCTTCAGCATAGATTAAAAATTTGTCCTATAAGTGTTCTTATTTAACTCCTGTTCAAAAACAAAAAAACCACATATCATAAATCAATATTCTATGTTAGGTCTAGTTACAGTGTGGAGAACTTTTACTAAAGACTGAAGAAAAACACATTTGGCTAAAAGAATGAGGAGGGTGAGGCGAATACTAAACTACTTTAAATGCTGGTCTATGTAGTACAGGGTCTGGTGAGACTGTATGCCTTGCACCACAATGAAGGCTACATTTTAAGTGTGTAGGGGTGAGACAAAGAAAGAATGCGTCAAAGCTAGAGCAAACTTACTTTGCCTGACATACTCCCACATTGACTGTTAAAGTGCTGCATGAGAGTCTAAAAATCACTTCACTTTCAGACTGGAGTAGATGCAATTGTTCTTCTGCAGTTACTTCTGCTGCAGTACCCTTAAGAATTGCTGTTCCCAGAAGACAGACCAGTGTACACTTCCAACCTGCTGCCACCAGAGGACCTTTACTCAGGCTGGTCACCTTAAATCAATCATCCTCGTAAAGCAATGGTGCTCCCTATGAGAAGCTCATCAGCTGGGAGGACCACTCCAGAAATGCGAGTTTACCTTACCCATACGGTTTCTGTAATAACTACAAGAGCTAAATAATTCCACTTCCCACTAAGCCCATGAGTCCTCCTTCATGTTTACAGACAATCACCCCGGCAGCTTCCTCTCAACCCACCTTTTCACTGCAAACAAAAAGCATATGCGTTTAACATTTCACTGCTGGGCAGTGTTACACATATTTTGCAAATGAGGTAGGTAATCTAAAACCAAATAAAAAGCAGCATCCTGGAGACAGAGTGATTTCCTGAATGCCATTGTGTATAGCTCTTATTTTTTAAATTCAGAAGAAAAGCAGAATGCACCATATGCACCAAAACATCACCTTACCTTTTGACAAGTCATCCTGAAACATACTGAAGAATTCAGTTTAAGCAGCTTTTCACACTGAGATGAGACTTAAAAATGGAACTGCCTGATGTAGAAAAACATTTTTCTAAACCAAATATTTTGACAAAGCAGGGTACTGGGCCTGTAATATGTATCTATCTGTTAATTAGCAAGTGTATGAGCTCATGCTGCTTACAGCTGGAACAAATCCCCCACAGCATTCTCAGGAAAATCACCGGACTATCCAGAGCCTTCTTCATATTGCAAACATACACATCTAGAATTCTGTTTCTCCAAACACATCTCCAAAATCTTAATTTTACTTTTCAACACAGTATAAGTACAAAATTTGGAAAGTGTAATAGTATTTCAAAGAACTTTAAAGGCATTTAAAGCATGACTCTATTTAGCATAACTTTAAAAGATACCAGGATTTTGATCAATTTCACAGTATTGCTGGCAGAAATTTTATAAAATTGATTTTATAAACCAGATTCTGCAGTATCCACTCAGTTAAAATTTTATTCAACTAGATCTTCAGCTTATGTATTGACAAAAAGCCCCCACTTTTTAGAAGTGGTTACAAAGTTGCCAATACAGAAATATAGAATGCAAAGAATACAGTTTCTTACACAATAGTCTTCATTTAATACAGCATATTTAACAGAATAGAAATGTAAGATAAATAGGACCATTTCTGCAACTATTGACAACAAATGAAAATAGATGAGCAATTCAATCTTCATATTGACTATAAAAGTAGTAAATTTTCTGCAATTTTCTGTTTATTGCTAGCTTTTCTGTTATTGTTTTATACTGGATCTTACTAAAGAAGCTACTAGAACGGATAAACTGAAAATCAAACAGCATCTAACAGCATTAAGAATGATTAAAAAATCTCATTATGCATTCCTTTTGCCTGTGTTACTGTTTCCTTCTCTTAGTCTTTTTTATTAAATATATTTAATTCTCATTTGAGAATTAGTTCACGCCTCCTACTTATTTCCTATTAGAATTTTAAATCTATGTTTGCTACTAAATATTTTTCATCACAATCAAATATGTCCAAAAACTTAATAGTCCAAATGCACTTCTTGTCAATACTTTGTGACCCCATTTCTATCATTATGTTATCACTGTGCCATAAGATCCCTTGTTAACTTTGTCAGAGTTTGCTAGGATTATATTGCAGTTTGCAAAACTGCAAGGTGAAAAGTCTACAAGAAAAAGAGGTAATCTAAAAACTCTTTAAGAAACGTCTAGTACTAATGACCTTATAATGTATGTGGGGAACACAAAACAAAATAAAACGCCACATATACAAGCATTCTCCAGCCCAAGTACTTTTCTATGGCCTTTTCACTTTTTTTTTTTTTTTCTGTTTTAAAGAACACCCTGAACATCTCCTCCTCCTGAGACAGTTTCCATAGAATCCTTACGGCTACTAATGACAGAAAGAAGCTACTTTCCTTGAGTACAGATATCAAAATCCAAAACCCTAAATTATAGAACATCCACATAAATGTCACTGCTAAATTTATATTTGCTGGTTACAAGGTCTTTAAAGGGATAGTAAATCAATAGAGCTTACTCTAATTATGTGGGATTCAGGTACCAATCTGATCTTGCACTAAACAAGCTTTGGAGTGATGAAAAGTATCAGTGACCTTTTCCTGAATTCTGAAGTCACCTGTTTTCCAATTAAGCCAATAATGATATCTTAGTTTCTCCAACTAGTTACAGTACTTCAAATCTGTAGAATTATCACCCATGTATGTATAAAAGTTATCAATGCTGTGTAAGTTCTTAAAAGAGCACAGAGAAACCGAGCTGATTAAAGCATCAGTGTATTATTTGATATTTATTCCCAATTTCAAAACAGTTTGTGCTATCAAGCAGCATGTCTGTTTGTGTACTGTCAGTTTCTTCAGCAAAGCCACATTTAGCAAAGAACAGAGAAGGAAACATTGTCATAATTTTTTCATCACACTTTATCACCACAAAGTTTGGTGGGAGCTCAGTATATTAAGTGATTAATATTGACAATGTTATTTGACTTTGTCTACTGAAAACTAATGCAGGTATCTAGGATTTTATTACTAAGAAATCGTAAACATGCACATGTCAGAGGAATTAATCATTGATTACTGATATATTTCATCAGGCCATTATCTGATCTGAATAATAAGAACAATTGCATAATAAAACATATTAGTGCTGACATATGCAACTTTGTTATATCAATTATATATTTTCACAGCAATAGGTGTTTTTAATGTCCTCTCTTGTTTCTTCTGAATCAGATTGACCCGATTTGACATTTGCCTATACCAACAATGCAAGATTGTGCATAAGTATATAATCAAGTACAATATGTATCACACTTAATTGCCATGGTTTGACTCAGGTCATTTCCCACAGTAGTAATTACAGCAAAAGTGGAGTATGTTTTGAGTAATTTTTCAAATAGATTCTAAAGTATTGCCAGGACATATCCTAGATTAAAGAAAATCCCAAAGACAAATTATGAATGAATACTGTGCTCCAAACTAATAAAGCCATTGAGTATGTAGAGATTCAAGCTAAACTAAACAACATAGTTCCTGTCTGTTTAGTCAAATATATATATATGTGGGTTTTTTTTTTAAATAGACACATTGTTAGACATTTAACATTCCAATGCTGCATGTTTGGGACCACCTAGCAGAAATGAAAGCTTAACCTAATAAACTTCACTGCATGCAGTCTCAAAACAGTTCATGCAAATTAGCTGGATATATTATTTTAATGCGCTGTCCACAGGGAGTACAATACAGCAATGAGCCATGTCAAATGTTACTAAGTCATTAAAAAAAAGGGGGGAAAAAAGAGCTTTGTTTTTAACGGAAAGGTAAATTCATAGTACTAAAACACTAACAGTAGGATTCCTTACTAAGCCAGAAAATGTGTTATACTTTAATTTAAAGTTCATGAGTTCATGGGGTATTTTTTTCTCTCATAAATATCAATTACCCAAAGATTACAATATGCAATATGAAAGTCACCCTGATTCACTGTCTCAAAACTTGTACCCTATGCTTTGTAATTCCTTCCTAGCTCCAAGATTATGAATACCTGAAAGCAACTCTGAATGTCATCCATCTGCTACTGCAGATTTAGTCTTTCCTGTTTGTGTCACATTAATTTCCTAAATAAATTTTGTCTAGTTATCTTCACTGTTGTGGCATAAACTAATTTCTTTACTTCATGAAGAAACACATTTGATTTGACCCCGATAAACTTTCACTCCCAGTGACACTTATTAGTTGTGACTGATTTTGAATTACACCTGAAAGTGCAATGTGAATTTCACATTTGGAAATTTAAAAAATGCATTTGTACAGTCATGTTTAAAGGTTTCTAATGACACAAGTTTATTCTGATTAGGTGAACAGTAAAGACATAATATATAAGATATTTGAGTTGTATTGTTTATTTACAGTACCCACTTATTATTCTGGATTTGTACTGTAAAATAACCCAAATTTGCCAAGAATTTGTAAAAGACATAAGTTTAATTTATTTTTATTCAAATCCACATTGTCCCTACAATAGATACAACACATGAAGAATTTAAATCCAAGTCCATTTGGCCGGAATAGAGAAAAAATGCTGAAATGCTATTGATTCCTTCCAGTACATTCAAAACACCTGACTCAACTGTATTTCTACTGACATAACACTGAGGTTTTATTTAGAGATCAGCAAACATGAGCAAATGTTTTCATTGACATACCTGTCATTGTTATTTCTTTTCTCTACCTAGGAAGCAGTTAACCCTCAACTACTAATACTAGCTGTTTCCTTTAGCAGAAACGCAGCAAATGTCGATAACGGGTCCACTGTCCCAAGAGAAATAATGCCTGCAAAAGTTCTCCTTCCCAGATGCAGATATATTTAGTGCAGAACAACACCTAACAGCAGACACTTCATGACATACATTTATACGATATTCGTACCTTCTGTTAACTCTACAGCTCAGCCAGAAAACCTCAGTTCCACTGCTCCTGACGCCCTTTTAAATGAGTTTATCTTTTTGTTTCCCCTAGATCTTTCTCACCCATTGAAAACAGTGCCATCAGTACTTTTGAATACGCCCCATAAAAGCCCTTAGAAAGCAAAGCTGTTGTCTGGAACTGTCATCCTCATTAGAAGAAAAAATATACACACATTTTATACACATAAAACTTGATGAAAAATTTAAGAACTTCAGAGATATGGACTAAAAATGCTTAAAACTGAATGCAGACAAAAATACTCTTAGTATCTATAACTCAGGCACATTTTATATTAAATGGAATGTCCTGTCACCTGGCATTACTTTGCAGGTCAGACCATTCTGCAGACCCCTCCTGAGGGAGCATCTCTTTGTTTAGATTTTGCCTGTATTCTACCACATACCTACACCTGAACTGAGGTATTATACAATACTTGCCACACTCAGTTTCTTTAAACAAGTATGCACCTGCAATTCTCTTTACTCATAAAAAACCAGCAAACCACTTAATGCACCTTCCCACTAAAAACAGTTCCAAGTTACCATAGCCAAGTTTCTCTCTGACCAGAACACTAACCTGAAAACAGAAATGCATGCACATATATATACATGTATATATACATATATACAGGGGTGTGTTTGTGTGCGCATACATACGTGTATGAACGCTAAGAAAAGGTTTGGACAAGCCTGAGAACACAGGGACAGTAAGCAAGCACGGAGAATTTACTTACTAATGCTGTCCACTCGGACCTCTTTGGAAACCTGAAGGAGTCTCCGCTTTCCCCTCCTGCCAGTCAGGCGCCGCGTTGTGCCCCTAGTCCACACAGGCCCAGAAGGAACTGCAAAGAGAAAGAAGCACATGCCACATCAGGCAGTTCTGTTTTGATGGGATCCAGCGCCGCTGCCGCTAGCTCCTGGGGGGTAACCCTGTTTTCAGAGCTGACTCCGACTGGAGTCATTCTTCCAAAGATTTTTTTTTTTTCTTTTTTTTACAGTGATTTTAAATAAATAAATAAATAAATGAAAAGGCTTCCCGGGGCTCCTGCGCCCTAAAATTTGCGGGGGGGCTGGGGGGGGGGGGTGGGGGGGGGGGGGGGGAGGGGGGGGGGGTGGGCGGGGGGGGGGGGGGGGGGGGGGGGGGGGG
>QWTY01010697.1:0-10177 GCA_008033365.1 Pseudorectes ferrugineus | reverse complement strand
CTGAAGAAACACAAAGACACCTGATTGAGTAAACGGTAAAAAACGATATTATTGATAAAACAAACACCAAGCGTCATGGAGAAGTCACACTTGACAGAAAGGTTTCAAAGTTATGTTACTGGTATGTAGAAAAGAATACATGTTTTTTACTACTGCTAGTTTTTTTCCTTCACGGAGTCAAGTGCATTGAAATCCCTATTACAAAGTATTTATGAAGCTAAGAACAGAGTGGAACTCAGAGTAAAATTAAGCATTTATGTGTACACATGCTCACTGACATTGGAAAATATAAATGACATAAACGGACATTAAACATTAGTTCTTGTTCTTAGAAGTATAGCAAGTTTCACACATTTGTCACCTGTGACATCTAAGATCAAAGGTGCAAGAAAAAAAGAGTAATTTTTTGAAATGTAGGTTACTAACTTCAAAAAAGACCCAGCAATTATTCTTATCTAATGATTCTATTCAATGTTTACCTCCCCAATGAAAGCAACACACATAAACTTCATGTATTAGTTAAAAAGGAAACAGACTTAGCCAAAAAAAAAGTGACAAAGTGGAAAATCAGGATTAGCAAACTGAAGGCCAGAAAATAAGAACTGAATCATACAATCCTGATGCCTATACAAAGCACTGGAGCAGTGAGTTTTAAATCAATCTGTTCATCCTAGGCAATATGTATACTGGGACAATTATTTGTTTTCTTTTCTCCAATGTTTAGTCACCATAAAAACCCTCTACATGAAAACAGCTTGTGCTTTACAGTTCTAATGAAGCTCATAAAAAATTAATAGAATGTGAAGAAGGAAACATGATGATGCATAGAGATCATATGGGCAAAAGACAAGAAGTATGTGCAGGTCACATTGATAATATGCTTATCTTATGTTTGCATCTAAGGCAGCATTTGAAACCTAAAGGCTGGATTATAAAATGCATATCAGGAGCTGTTGGCTATCTAAAATACACATGAATGTATTCAAGTTTCTATATTCTAGGGAATGGGAGAAACAAGTACAAGAAAATGAACTCCCCTGGTGAAATCTTGAGTGTGCTCAGAAGAATGGCAAAACCGACATCAATTGCTGCAAGGATAGGATTTTATCTGTTAAAAATTCCATTCACTTTTCTAGGGCCATGGATGTTGACCTTGCCCTCTCCATCACATGACAACAACCCTTTGGTTTCTGGGGAGGGCCGAAGTTACAGACCTGTGTCAGGCTTTCAGCCCCACTCTGCACCCCCAGTCCCACACGCAAATGCTTCCCATGGTGGGCATTAGGACTTGAGTGGGCCACTCAACCACTGCAGCTCATCAAGGAGGATAGACCAGTGCAGAGCTTATTCCTGTCCTTTACCCTGGAAAACCAAGTGGGTTATAAAGGAGACAATCCTGCAGCAAATTTGCTATAGAGTCTTCCCAGCTCCCCCGGGATTTCCCTGTATTCTCCCAGCAAACTTACATAGGATTGCTCTTTCAAAATCGTGTTGAATTGGGCCAGGAGAAGTATTTTCTGTCTTCCTAGCAACAAATGCTAAGGTTGCTAAGGTTTGCTTAGGCTAAATTGCGTTCCGATGTCTTATTTATGATACACTATTTCCTCCTGATACCTTAAGAAGAAGTGTAAATACACAAGCAGCAGCAACAAATCAGATTAAAAACAGTATTGGAGAATGCAGTTCAGAACTGTGTTTGATTCATAAATCCTTAGCTTATGCTATCAATGTGAGAATCAAACTCTGATAAGCAGCTCTAAAAAGGCTTTTTTAAGGTTCCTCATTTATCCTCTTTAATCTTAAGACTGCCTGTTCTAACACACATTATGAGAATAGGAAACTATCGTGAACTAATGTTCATTAACACCAAAGGCTGGGGAATAAAGAAATCAGGTGCAGGTAGCAAAAAATGAGAATCCCATTCATGTTTAAGAGCTGTGTCTGTTCATAACTAGATGTGGTAGATTGCTGACAAGGAAAAGGAAGAAGATGATCAGACATAATAGTAGGCATTGTTTTCAAAGACGCTCTTCTCTAAAAAAACAATAACCTTCTAGAATTCACAATTCAGAATAAAATTGAAAACAAAAAACTCCTCCCTGACCGGGGAAACTACATCTCTCCACTGCATACACTGATACACTCCTAGTATCTTTCGAATAAACTATGTGCACCTCAACAATATATCTTGCCATAAAGTATCTGTCTACATGATTACATTTCCAGCTGCCATTTCTCTGTAATTTAATGCTAATTCCTTCATGTTTATATCTGATGCTTTTAATACTATTGTTTTCTAAGGCATTTCAAAAAAGTATTTACCTCAATGAGTCTGTACTGATGGAATTAAATTAAACAAAACAAAAACAGTTGCATGAGCCTCTCTGCTGTAGACACTGACTAGGCTGTCTACAGAACTAATCTGCAACACTCCTCAAGCATATTAGTAAGCATCAAGCAAGTTGCTAAGCTTGAAAAGGATGTAATTACAAACACTAATGAGTCATAAGAAGACAGATAGAAACTAAAATTGTAAGTTGATTAAAGATACTCTTCCATTGACAGAACAGTGAAAGCAACTGTAGAGCACGTACTAATCCAGTTCTACCATAAACTGGTTAAGACTACTGGTGTCAAGATCAATCATTTGAGTCTTGTTCCAAATCATTCTGCTGCTTACGCCATTCTGCTGTTCACATCTGTCCTAACTATTATATACCTGTTTATTTAAAGGAAAAGAACATATGGCGCTAGACACACTGAGACAGCAAATGCAGACTAATGGGTACAGCTGTCACGCAGCAAAGTCAGGCAGGTACATTCGCCCATCTGCCTTTGCACACGCAGCGACCGGAACATTGACCAGCCCCTTCCCTGAGCAAGAGAGAATCTTGAAAATCTGCTCTCAAAATTGAGACAAAATGCTGGTATCTCTTTGTACAACACTTCTTCATAGGTTTTGTTAGCTGAACTTTTCAAAGTAAGTCATAAACACTCTTGGCAAGTATATGCTTGTAAAGCAAAAAGCACATCTGAACTTCACTATTGCTACTAGACACTTTATTTTCCCCTCACTTGTACCTAATATCTTCTCTAACTTAAGGAGTTCTTCCTCAGCCTGACTAACATCAGATTCAGGTGTGTTGGTATATTGGCCTTTTGTTACTCCTGTGCTCGTGGACTTCAGCTATCCTGCTTATGTTTTGGATGTTATAACTCTTTATTCAGCTGTCTTTATTCTGAAATTGGATTACTAGCAGCCGCTTTAGTTAAGCAGCCCAAAAGGAGCACACATCATCTTTCTTGCTGACAGACAGCCTTTCTGCAGAGAGAAAACACACTAGCTCTGGGGGAAGGAGTGCAGAGAGAGCCATGTCAGTAAAGCAGTGTGCAGGGATCAGGACCACTACACTGGTTACTTGCAACAGTACGTCCCAGTAACGAGTGCATTGCACCCAAGCTGAGCGTTTTGTAGGATTGCAGCTGTTAAAGTTTTGCCTGAACTTACATTCTCCCACTTTCTCTGTTCCAATGAAAATAGAAACTTTTAATAGTCATTAATAGAAATTGAAGAACTCAGTTTGTGATTAACAGCTGAATTCTACAATTACTGAAACCAAATCAAATTAACAAATCGTTTTTACTCTTAATTGTTATTTCAATAAACCAGCACGCACGTGAAAACACGATTCATTTTTAAATGGAAAAACTACCTACAGCAATATAATCAAAGTAATCTGCACTGTGGCCTCCTGCCTGCATGTGCACAGTGCTCAGGAACAGGTGAGAACTGACACATGTTACACTTCTGAGTTCAGCACAGGCTTCCTCAGGCAGGGAAAGGACACTCCTCTGCAAACAGGCTCCACATGGGAACCAATTTTAGCCCCACCTTGGGTAACACGTTGGATTCACTGAACTGTAACATCAGCAGTCAATTCCTGCTGGATTAACAAGACATTTAGAGAGGCTAATCATGAAATTCCAGACAAACGATTATCAAATGCTAGAAATAATTATCACACCTAAAGTGCTAGAATATGGAGAAATGTCTCATGTTATTGTCATTTGATCCAAGATACTGGTCTATTTGTCAAAACCTAAAAGACAAGGGAAAAAAAAAAGAAACAATCATATTTCTACAGAAGCAAATCAACATGGAAAAAGAAGACCAGCAGCAATACTATCTTTAAACAGATCTTTCAAACACAGTTAAAGACCATTTGGCTGAAAAAAATGGACCACATCAATTTTGGTGTAAAAGGCGTAACTGCATTTTAATTCATTTACAAAAAGCTTACAGATGTGGTTTAGACAGGAGTTGCTCAAGTTGCAAATATGCCTTGCTCTGGCAAGTCTCAACTTTTTTCCAAAGGGTAGGTCACTGCACAGAAGGCCAAAAAAACAAAATCAACCAAGCAGCCTTGGGAATACATGAAAAACTCAGAGCTAGAACTGAATATTTTTATACTGAAACCAGGCTAAACTGCTTCTTCAGGAAATTATCACAGGCAACATAGCTGAGGTTGCTGAAAGAACAAGAGGGTTTGGGGATGCATTTTGGTCAAGAGTTTCAGGCAACTGCAAATTCAGTAAATATGAAAGATGTTGCTATCAATAAAGTCAAACCCACTTAAATTGAGTTCATCATTTCTTTGATAGCCCTTTGAACCTGAAACTCAAGATGAAACTCAGGATGGGATCAAGTCCTCCTGCACTGAAACCTATGAATTACGTACAGGCCTGCACCAGACTGATCCTAAAAACCCCTCTCAAGGAGTAAAGCCGTATTTATGTATTTCCATAATGCTGAGAAGAAAGACTCTCTTGAGTGAGTGAATAACATTTTGGTGTAGTTTAAATGATTACCAGTCTTTTTAAAAGCCAGCCTTTCTTCTTCCCTACAGAATTTGTAGACTAGGCAGGTTTACCATTATTCAGGGATGATCCATGACAAAGAAAAATGATGCTATGGGCAAGGGGACTGTTTCAGAGAGATATACTGAAGTATATCCGGGAGAGACTCTTTGGAAATAAATTTGTTAGAGCACACACCTTAACAAACCTTGTAAATTACCATTTTCATGGTAACAACACTGACTAACGAAACACACAATCCCAGTCTGTATGCACAGTATCAGATAGCAACAGAGCATTGGCCAGAAAACAGCACTTAGTTGTTTTTGTTACCTGTTTTGAGATCGGTTTTGCATCAAAGGATCCAAGGGGGGAAAAAATATCTAAGTGTAAAAAACATTACAAAGTTCAAACAAGCAGGAAGAGGTAGCTCCTTCCAGGAGCATGGCTCTTGCCTCTTCCATTCCTTGCGACCATTTCAATCGATATTCTGCCACCACAACACCCTCAAAAAGTTTGATATGTGTGCCTATTGTAAATATGGTTTGTATCAGCAAAGAAAAGTGATCTTGCTAGTTTATAGCTTATACCGATTCCCTCAGTGAAACAAGCAGGATCAGCAAAACACCATTTTTATTGTAGAACTATACCTATTCCAGCATTTTTGCCTGTATTGAGGGTTGTAAATAAGCACAGTCCTTAATGGCATTTCTGTGCAGATCTCACTCCAGGTGATCTCATCCTCACTCCACAAAACTCCTTATCATTTGTACCTTAATGTCTTTCTTCCAGGTTTCAGAGAAGTCACTGAAATCAAGTAATAAACTATCTCCCAAAAGGTACATGCCTTTCACATCATGTAAAACGGAAATTCAGTGGAGGGCAGATAAATTTTCAGAGCTCAGTCTATAAAAAGGGAAGCATGTGCAGTTCTGTGGAAAAATGTGAAGTAGTGGTGTAAGGCAGGCAGAAGTTACCAGTCTAATGGCTAATTTCTAGCAGTCGAAGTTTAACTTGAATTTATGGTGTTAGTAATTCTGTAACTATCAGAGAATCGTTGATGTGGTAGCCTTTTCTTCCCCTCCATCTTTCCTCTTTTCCCTGCTTATTTACAGGTGTGTTAAATCAGAACACAGGTCTATTCTGTTTCCTACACAGATGGAGCTATCTTCCTGCTTTTAAGAGAGAAATTACTGTTACTGGAGGAAATCTGATTATGGATTATTTCACTGCTTGAGCCACTACTTGTATGTAGATGTTACTACTCACGCAGTATGAAACACAATCTTCAATCTCTAGTGTAATTATCAAGAAAAAGGAGAGTTAAGGACAGACCACAAATATCTTGATCATCAATGAATCTGCAGGAGAAGCTTCTGGAGAGAGCCACTTAGATATTTTTTCCCCCCTTGGATCCTTTGATTCATGCAAAACTGATCTCAAAACAGATAACAAAAACAATGAAAATACATATGGGAAAACTCAGCTGTAGACTCCAGTTTTAGATGGTGACAACTGGTAACATTTCTTTAAAATGCCTCAGTCTGTTAACAATCTAAAGCTCTCTGAAGAAGGCTTTGAAAAATTTGCCAAATACTGTGAGTGAAACCGTACAACAGCTTGAAATGGCATTAATTAGAAGGGTGGTTCATGGTGGTTCCATTGATAGAAAATTGAGAGCCACAATCAGCCTTCAGTTTAAAGGTAACAAGCACTATTTAAAGTGAGATTTTGGAAAAATTATCAGCTGTTTGACATGCTTTGTGAAGATCAACAAATACAGAGACGTTTCAGTGTAAAGACAATGAATAATAAATATTACTTTCACACTAAGACATTAACTTCCATATTGCAGTCAGACAGACATTTTGACAGTCAAAGTACTGCACAAACACAGGCACAGAAGCAAAATGTTAGGGGAAAGTGCCATTATGTAAACACAGAGCTGAAAGTAGGCAGAACTGAGCTGCAGAGGGAATACTCAGGCTACTACTTAGGACTCTGCTGAAACAAGAAATGTTGAACTCTCATACACACACTATTGTTTTATGATCAGCCTCTGCTTCATTCAAATAAATTCCCTCATTTCAATCTGCCTTGGGTCACCCTGATGCCTTTTGCAATTTGTACATCCTTGAAACTGATGAGATGGCTGGAAAATCAAATGCCTATTTCAAGTGAAGTGTCTGTCACCCACTATTTTGGATGACTTGGCCAAAGTCTGAGCGTTCATATGGGTTAGGCACACGTGCCCTGACTCACGAGACACAGAACTGAGAAGTAGCATGCTCAAAGTAAACAAACCAGTAACAGAAACCATTGCAACTGGGAATCAACCCTGAGGATTAAATAACCCAAACTTGACAGAGGTCCCATTTTTCAGTGCATCAGCTTTGCTTCACTTGACACTAAGAAGAATACAGCAGAGAATCAGGACTGGTGAATCTGGCCACTGTGGAAAGCTGCTTGTCTGACTGCATAAACTGTTTTCCTTGCTGTTTACTAAAAATTTATTTAAAAATAGGTATCCGATGTCTTTGCAATCCAGCTAAATAAACTACAGTAAGTACTGAAAGAAGACATTCATTGCTCCTCTTTTTTTTCACACCATTATCACATCTTTGCCATGACAGTAGAAATAGCAACAGTTCAGGTACTTCCTTTTAGAACAGCTAGACAGCCCTTAAAACATTAATTTCCCAGGAGGCAGAAAAAATCCCAAATTTTCATGAACAGGCAGTTGCTGCCTGAGACGGGTCCTTCTCCCCTCCCTCCACTAAGAAACAATTGTAATCTGCTTTGCACCCTTCCAAAATGCTGTGGACAATTTCATTCAGAAAGAACAGCCATTCACGTCTGACACTCATATCCCAAGACAAGCACAGAAAAAATACAAATACCTGTCTTGCCACAAGCTCATTTTTGCATCTGCTAGCAACAACTGATGAGATCATTCACTGGACTGTCACGAAGTAAAAATATTAGCCATCAATACGCTCAAGCTCTTGGATCAGAAGAGACAGCCCATCTCACGACACTCACCAGGCCTGATGACTGGTTTCATTCCTACATCTCCATTTCTTCTGCTTAGTAGTAGCTGTCCTGGGAGGTTCTTGAGATTTGTATAGCAAAAAAGAGAAATGCACCTGTAGGGAGGTCGGGATTTCAGAGCATTCCAACTCAGGATTTAGTACTGAGTGCAATTGCTCTAAAAAATGTAACATGAGTTACTTTTTGTGGGGGATGGGTATTTGTCTATTTGTCCTCCTTACTCAAGAGGCCAATTTATTCCAGCATCTATCCCAATTAATGTCACCTCAGAAAACCGAAACTATTTTTTAAAATTAGTTTTATTTATGGGGCTAATGCCTGCATGCAGTTTAGCAGCAGGAACCACTTTTTTTTTTACCTTACTTGATTATGCTATATGAGAAGAGTGAAAAATCAAAAAAACCACCAACTGCTGCAATAAAAGGGCTTTTCCTTGCAAAAGCAATGGCTGCTGTGTGTTTCCCTCTATCACTTATGTAATAAGTCTCAAACAAGACAGCATTTTATTTGCTTTATTTTGGAATAGCATTTTATTGGCTTTATTCTCTTTCCTCACCTTGCATCACCCTGCTGGTGGTAAGAAACGGAGTCAGCATGGCACTACTTCAGAAGCAAAAGCTGTATCACTCCTCAAAAACAAAACAGTGTTAAAAATGTGCAATAACTTAAAGAAATGGCTCACATACAACCACTTCACAAAGACGGGAAACGGTTATGAAGTGAGGCTCAGGAATCAGGCTCAGATAAGGTGACTTGCCAAACTTGGCTACGGGCTGCGTGTGACACGGTCAAACTGTCTCCTCTAGGGCACGTTTCAATTTCTATTGCACATGATACATGTAGTATCTCTCTGCTAATTAACTCGCGGTGTTAATGACCACCAGGCACTGTTATAATTACAGGAATACCACTGAAGTGCTACACAATTACTTTCAGCATTTCCACAGGTAACTGAAAACTAACTAGCAAAAGGTAAACAATCTCAAAATCCAGTACTATCCTCTGCTCGGGATAAAGCACAAAGGTGGTAAATACGAGTAACTGCAGTGTTACTGTCCTTCCCACACTCACTCTGCAGAGGACATTCATTTCCAGAGGTGTCGGTTCAGCACATTCTGTGAGCATTTTGTTGAGTCCAACCTCCCTCCAAGCAAGCCTGACATTCCCTCCTGACTTGTGCCAGCCCTCAGTGCACACTGACTGACTAAGGCAGGTAACGAAGCATCCTTATTCCCTTACTTAAAGGAACAAGTTCCCACAGAAATATCTGCAGACTTCAATCTACAAGTGCAAGAGGGTGAAAATAAAAAAAAAAAAAAAAGGTGTCTGGGACAGAACTGAAGAGACTCCTCATAAAGACGCCAAGGAAATAAATTTTTTTCCTCCCCTTGCCCTCCCCCAGTTCTAGAAGTATTAATAGGAAGTAAAAACAAAACAAGCAAGTAAAACCACTTCAACCAGGTCAAATGTGTGTTGAAGCGAAGGTAAGAAACCACTTAAAGCTCTCACAGGATTATAAGCCCCTTTGACAGGTCTGATAATTTTAAAGGCCTAATTCCATTACAGTATCTGGCAGCCTGCAAGGGCACATTTTACTAACCATAGGCCACCAGGTCATAATAGATGTTGACAGAAAACATTAAAGGTTAAGTAGATGTAAGACCATAAAACATTTCAAGCTGCACAGTGTCAGCAATGTTAACTAGCAACCATGGAGCTGTTTGAGAGGAGAAAAAAATGGTTGAGTCTTGCCCCCACCTGCAGTCCCAGGGAGCCCTAGCAGAATCAGACTGCCAGGATGGCCAGCACAGGCCGTGCTCCCATGACATGAAAATCCTTTTGGCTGCGTCAAAGTCCAAATTTCCTATCTTAATTAAAACTCAGAGTGCAAGACCAAATTAATCGGAGTTAAGAAAACATAGCCACCCAATAGATTTCACTAGTCCTCTTCACCTGGCAAACACAGTGAGCAGCTGCAGCTGGCAGCAGTGGCCGTGCCACGGAGGAGCAGCAGGGCTGGAGGCATCCTGGCAGCTGAGGTCAGGCAACCTGCAATTGCCTCTGTGCAACAGTGGAGCACTCTGACTTGGGAAAGTAGCGCTCAGATTCTTACTGTGATGAAGATCTAAGCCAGCAGTTAAAATTATTTAGCAAGAAACAATAACTTTGCCTTCAATACCCCACAAAACTTACTCAAGTACCACAATGTAACCACCACAGGTGGCAATGCTCACTTCAACTCCCTCTGAGAGTATTTATGCAACTTATA
>QWTY01010695.1:0-17326 GCA_008033365.1 Pseudorectes ferrugineus | reverse complement strand
GGCGCCGGGGGTGGCGGGGCTTGGGCCGGCGCTGGGAGCGAGGATCTCCCGCCCTTCGCGGGCAGCCCGTCGCCGTCTGTCGCTGCCGGCGGTGCGGGCAGGGACGGAAGCCCCGCAGGGTCTGTGCGTGCGGGGGCGCGAACCGTTCCCAACACTCCCGCCGCCAGCGCCGCTCGCGCTCTCTCTCCTGCCCCTGCTGCTCTGCTCCCTCTCGTCTCTCCCCTTCCCGCTCCCTCTCCGTTCGGACCGTGGCCCCCTCCCCGCGGTTATGTAAGCCCCGGCCCCCCGCCCTGCCCGCGGGGAGCGGTGTCGGGGCCCGGGCAGTGCCCGCTCGCTGCCCGCCTTCGGGGCGCGCCTCGGCAGGGGAAGAAGCTGGGGGAGAAATCGGAGCTGCTCGGGAGCTCGACTGGCGCCAGGAGCCAAGTTTTGGTTGTCAGTGGGTATGTCTTAAAAGAACATCGGTGTTTGTTTCCGTAGGAGAAGTGGGGAGACATCCCGAAATCCTGGAAGTGCACTGAAAGGTAAGTGAAAGTGAGGAATTCTTTCGATAGCTGCTTCTTGAGTGAGGTGGTGACTTGGTTTCACTGAGTGCTTGTGTCGGGAGCTCGGCGTTTTGCATGCTGTGGCTATGTGACTGTGAAGTGTCAATTGCCTTAGTATCTGTCTAATTAAAATTAGTTTTATGTTCATTAAACTTGAGCACGTAGTCTACTTCATCTGAAAAGAGACTGGTAAAAGTTAACTACACAGTCAGTGACTTATAAAGACTTAAATTATTCCTCAATTCTATATAATACAATAATGTTTCTTTTTAACAGAATAAAAACTTTTATATTAATTTTTGATACTCTTATTAAAATGAGAATAAACATTATAGCATGATGCCGGCAGAATTTTGGGATAGACTGTAGTGCCTTTTTTCTAATATATTTTGATGGAAATTTACTTCTGGGTTTCAGGTTTTTTTAATAGGGATACTGGAAGCGCATGAGAAGATTTCCAGGAGGAATGCCATTATCATGTTATTAACAGTGAAACTGTTCTAAATAGAGTGCCATCTGTTTAATCCAGACTGCCTCGGTCTGGTTTCAGCATTGAATGTTTTTCACTGTGAGATAAAGTCTGGAAGATTCAGAGCAGTCTTTTTCAGGGTGAGAAGACACATTTGTTTTTCTGTAATGTATGGGGGGGTGGAATTGTAGGAGGGCTCTTTATTTGTCAGGTGCTTAAATCCCTGTCTTACAGAGAATGCAGTTCTCTCAGAGACTCGCAAAGTATTTCTTGTTTCTCATTGTGGCTGAAAGTTAATGTGTATGTGTCCAAAGTCCAGTGGTGCTGAGGAATGTTGATATTTTGCTCAGAAATTTTTTTTTCGGTGACCTATAGACATGTCAGATACCAGATAGCCTTGGTTTTATTCTGTGAGGGAAAGATACAAAGTCCTAGTTTTATTTATGTTTGGTGCTTTTTTTCCTTTTTATTTGTTTTGGGGAGTTGGTTTTTTTGTTTTGTTTTGTTTCTTCATCGAGCTTGGAAGCATGACTTGAATGTTATGCACAAAACTATGCTGGTATTGGTGAGTCTGTCACCAGGGACGTTCAGTTCTGTTCACAGAGTATTGGCTTTGTGTGATCTGTTGTGCATGAACAGAATTGCAGCAGAGGAGTGCACTTGGCAGGATTTGTCTTCAGGTACACCATCGCTCTCAAGGTTTAACAAGGTTTTGAGTAGCTGTTCTCACCTTCCCCCTCGCCCCCCAAGCACATAACAACTCCTGATAAGAAAAACTACATGCAATCAGTTGATCTGCTCTACCATGTTTTGCTTCCTCTATTTCCTTTTCTTTCAGTATGGACCATAGTCTTTTAAAAATAAGACTGCAAATATGAGGGATGTGATATTTTGGGAATATAGTAAGCTCTTCGATGCTGTATCTTCAAGTAAGTGAGTCTGCATAATTTCAAGGGGCCTACAAGTGTTGCTACAACGTGTTTTGAGATGGAAGCTTCGCCATAATTACAGTGTCAGTCTGAAGAAATCAATAGTATGCACAAGGAAATAACAGAAGAGAAATTTTCATTTTGATTAAAAAATCCCCAGCAAACAACTGAATGTCCTCTAGGAAGGAAAGGTCATTGAAACTTCATGTACAAATAATGCATACTTTTTGTGATTTATTCAGTTGGTTTTTGGTGTTTTGGGGTTTTTTTTTTGGTATTAATTCATGGTGGTGATAATTACTGCAAAGATTAAGGGTTCTAGGATAAAGTTATATTAGCATGTATACAGCCATGCTAGTTATGATTTGCAGGGATTCCTGCTTGTGTTGTTAGGCCAGAGGAAGGCTGCAGGGTTTCTTGGATGGCTTTCAAAAGTCCGTGTTTCCAGTAATTCGTGTTGCTGTGCATTCTGGATTAACAGATTGTGAGATACGTTATAGGTACCACTCTTCTCTGCCTGTGCATCCAATATTCTCTCTAGCACTGGACAGTGTTTAGTGGTATGCTCTTCATAATTGTTTTCTGGAGTAGAGAGCTGTGGGACTGACAGCGACTTGAAGTATTTTCAGTTTTGAGGTGACACGAAAGGGTTGTGGGGTTGTTGTTTTGGTTTTTTTCCCCATCAATATCAGAATACATATTTGAACTACTTAAATATTGCATCTTTTTCCCCCCTGAAATTGCATGTTACTTCCTGTGGCATTGTATTAGTAGTCAGTTGTGTCATTGGAAGCCCCTTGTCATTTGAATAAGATGGTTAATGCTGCTTTAATTACAATAAGGATGGAAAAGATCTTTCTTTAGTCCACCTTGGTTTCTTTGAATGCTTTAAAAAAAAAGGCTATGAATGGTGGGGAAGGAAATTATCTTCTCAGGCATCATTAGAGAGCTAAATATTTTATGATAGTATCACAGTCACTGTTTCACCTCTCTTTTAGAGAAGTGATGGGCTGGAGCAGTAGTCTTAATTTGTTGCTGTTTGTGGCGTTTGTTTGCTGGTGGGTTGTTTTTTGTTTGGGGTTTTTTTTTGGGCAACCCAAAGACCATTCTTTGCAGGAATAGCCATACTGGTCTGATCTGCTACAGGAACAGCCATACTGGTCTGATCTGTTATTCTCTCTTGAAGCCTAAGGCTCTGAGACCCCTGAAGGTGACAGGACCATTGTTTCAAGTTCTGCTTGTCTGCCACAGCCTAGCAGCTGCTCATTTGACAGCAGGTGCTTTACTCTTACACTCTTTTCTAGAATATAGGATTACCCCTTAGGTCAGCTCTCCCAGTCTCAGTGGGGATGATGCGTTGTATGGATTTTTGTTTCATGGATATACTTAGAAAAACTTTTGAGCCCACGTATGGTTTTTGCAGCTACCATGTTTTCTGTCAGTAAGAGCTGCAATTCATGTGTGGTGTCAGTAAGTCATTCCTCTGTTCTGTTTTGAACCTGTTATCTGAGAACTTCATGTGATACTCCCTATTTTCTGTATGAGGAGAGGCAGACCTGTTTGGCTCCTTACCAAAGAGTTTAATATGAGTTGAGAATCTTTAAAGATCGGGTAATGTGTTCACTCAAAGACTTGTCTGGGCTGGAAAAGAATGTTCGATTCCATTACTTTTCTTGATGCTTGTTTCCTTAAGATATGAATGAGTATCAGGAAGTGAAGGTGGAGGCTTCCCCAGCTGAGTCTTTGTGAAGGACATCTGTGCCATAGTAATAACCATTAAAGAAGTCCCTTTCAGGGAAAATTGATCTGAGCAGAGACAGTCACAAGTAGTACAGTTTGACTTGCTGCTTCAGTCAGTTATTTTCATTTCCAAACAGAATAATTGTGAGAAGTAATTCTTGACTTATTTAATACTGTTTTCTACAGGGGTTTTTTTTTTGAGTACGAAAGTAGTTTGAGTTTATGCTGGTGTAACTAGCTGTAGATAAAATGGCAAGCTGGTTGAATTTTTCTCTCTGCACCTTTCTTGGATAATTCCTGCTTCTAATAGCAAGACATATAATTCAAGTGTCTTTTTTTTAACTTTAGTCATAGGACAGATTTATGGAGTGACTCAGTGGATCTCCTTTTTTTGTATAGAATTCTGACTTTAGTTTCTAAACTTCAAATAAAAGCTCAAGAGGTAGAGGGGCACTTCTGATGAAATAAAATATAGTTGTTTAGGAAAACCCTACTGTAAAACAAGATTCTGTATTGCCAGCAGTGCTACAAAGAAGAGAACATAAAAATCAAGATCAGGGATATACAATAGTATACAGTTTGCAAACTGTTTCAGTATGTGCTGCAGATTATCCATAATAGTAAAAGCTTTTTATTGTATGACGAATGGCCACATAGCAATTTTTCTTTCTTCTGTTAGTGTTACATTTTTCTATCAAATATAATGAATTTGGGCACAGGGTTCAACAGATGTTTTATTATTAATCAATTGAGATGATTTGTGAAAGACAGAAATACCATTGGCAAGTCACTTTTTCGGTCTTCCTTGGTTGTTTTCTGTTCTGCAGGTTGTCCAGCTTGCCTCTGCTGCCCACTGCCTCTGTCAGATCTGCTGCCTTGAGCTCTGGATGTGATTCTGTAGAGAAATATAGATTTTATGTTCAAATTTATTAACTTTGCCTGAAAATAGAGAGCCAGAGACATTTGGAAAGAGATCCCACTAGGGTAGAGAAATAAAATGTTAGGTGTATAACTACTGCAAAGTGCTAAACTATTTATTTGTTTATCTCTTAGTAGTGATTATCATTGCTATCATTTGGCATTGGAAAATGCCAAATTCCCTGGCTGTGTGACACTGTTCAGCACAGGACCTGATGGAGATGGTTGGTGCAGTTCAAATCTGTTAAAAAACTCTTCCAGGGATTCCTCTTCCTGCATATTCTGTGGGGGTTTTTTTCTACAGGACAAAGTAGTTAATGACATCTCATTTTATATTGTATTGTTATACAAGCATTTGGCTAACATTCCAGAAGTGCAAAGTGAGTATTTTTGTGTGTAATCTCCATAATTTAGCTAATCTTACTATGTTTTTATTTTAATTACTGTGATTCTTCAGAAAACTGAACGAGTTAGATCTGCTTTAGTGGTGTCTGCACTGTGTATGGTTCATGAGTTCTTTAAATAGTTACACGTTGCTGTTCCTCTGAATTCTGCTTAACTGAAATGTGTGACATGGACATTTGTGCAGACTGCATGACTGCAGTTTGCTGATTCATACAGGGCAAAATTGATACGTCTGGAATATTTTTCTGTTTCCATTTTTAGTAGTTTATAAATTTTAAATTGTAATTTTATTTAGGATCTTCCTCCTCTCTTCTGCCTTGCCTTGACCCATGTGTGAGGTGGGGGAATTATTTGGCATCTATCTGGAAAGACAGTGAGAAAATTTAAAAGAATAATCTTATTTTTCATGGCCATTCAGCTGAGAAGATATTGGATTGAAAGATAATGAGCTGAAATATGTGTAAAATTTGCCTGGATTTTTTCCTTCCTGTCTTAATTTATTTTCTTTTTATTCAAATAGTTTGGTTATTTCTGAGAGTTCTGGTGTCTGTTTCTTCTTTACATCTCCTCTTCGTATTTTCTGCTTTGTCTTTTCTGTCTCCTTTAGATTTGAGGATATCTTGAGCTTAAGGAGAGGCTGGAGAGCAGCCCCTCTGCATGCCTGCCTCTGTTCTGATTTGGAATAGAGCCACGAGGTAGAAAAATTGATTTAGAAAAGATTATGAAGAAGTCCATAGTAGTTACTTTAGTAACTTTCCTAAATATCCTAAGCACAAGATCTTGGAGACACATGGGCGTAAGTGTAGCAGATTTTGTTGTAGAAATAGCTCAAGTTAGCTTGTATCTGTAAATTTGAATATTGTATTTCCTGCATGTGAAAAATCAGCTAGAATTTTTTATTTTTTTTTTTTTTTTAAACATGAACTTTGTGAAGTTGTGGTATCTTATAACCAGCGTGCCCCATGTGTAAGCTACAGTGATGGTTCCACCATCCCCTTTAGATGGTGTGGTAGCAGCATTGTGATGGCTGAACATGAGGGTCAATAACCTTTTAGACAAGACATGTTTCAGAACGTAGGAGGCTTTTATGTAAACTTAGTTATAGGGGGGGTGGAGTGAGCAATTTATCAAGCACCCTGGTACATGCCATCAGAGCAGGGCAAAGAACAAAAATCTAAATGCTCAACTTTGAGTTTTGATCTCTCTTTATTACTCTGGGTTAGAGGTATACTTTTTTGAAAAGGATACTTGATGCTTCAGCATATCACTGTAGTTCCTCATGCTTTAGGGTTGGAAGCACACGTCCAGTTAAAAATGGTAATTAAAAAAAGCTCCCTACATGGAATGGTTGTTGTACTGGTCTTTAGTATCTGCATGTAACAACAGATGATGTCAGATCACTGGATGAATGTGGATACCTGCTGTCAGAATTTTGCAGATGAAAATTATTCATTCCTCTGGCACAGTTGAAGTAAATGCTAAGATTTATATTTACTTCTGCAAAATTAAGGTTAGAGTTTGAATTTCCAAACTTCTATTGTAATCATGTTGCTTTGTTAGAATATGTAAAACTGAACTTCAGTAGACAAAACTAACACTTGTGTTTGTAGCTAGAACCCTGTCTCTGTAGTACAGGTCTTTCTTTGTACAACAGTGATAGTATAAAAGGGAGTGTTAATGTAATTTTCAAACTCTTCATATTTTAATAACAGCAGTGAGATAGACAGGTGATTGGTTAAAGTCCATTTACTATAGTGAACTTACACAAGAAGTGATTGAGGAGTTTAAATGCTAGTAATGTGCCCTTTTACATAGAAATGTAAGGCATGCTGACAAAGGATTTATCCCAGCAAAAGCTCGTATTTCTTTGTGTAACAGTGGAGAACTTTCCATTACTTTTTTTTTTGTAAGATGTTTTGTTGAGCCGAAACAGCATAGAGACGTAAGCTAAATATGGACACAGAGGGGAGAGCAAGGGGGGTTTAGATGTGGAATGGAAAAATTACTAGATCCTTATGCCTGTGGGTTTGTTTTTTTTTAAGGTGCTTTTTTCTTGTTCTTAGCATAGAAGAGGCCTTAGACAAAATTGCTGAGCTTCCAAAGCTGCTTCTAGATTGTTAATTATGTATTCATTCTGTTTGATAGTTATGTAATTGACAAACCACCATACCCGATGGTCTCCAATGTTTCATCTGTGCAATAATTTCAAATAGTAGCATCCTTAAGCTTCTGGAAGTTACTAAACCATATTTGTGGCAATTTCTTGGGAAGAGAGACACTAATTTTGTTAGACTTCATATGAGCCGTTCTGATAGCTTTCTTCATGTTAATGGACTGCAGCAAATTGCAGTGCAAATCTTGCCATGTCAGAGTGGCAAGAGCTACATGAAAATCTCTAAAACAGGTGTTACCTATGGACATCCAAATAGAGATAGGAGTCTTGGACTGGAGTAACTTGAATGGAAATAGAAAAGAAATGCCTGAAATACTAAATGAATTTAAGCTAAGCATTCATAAACTGTATATCTTAACTGTTTATTTTCATAGACATCCTGTGACAGCAAACTTTCCTTAAAATCACAGGTGTCACATGCATTGCATGGTTCTCCAGTGAACAGGAAGGCTAGGAGCAGTCTCCTGCCTTTTCTGTTTGCTTAGGTCTGTGCGTCTGCCAAGACTTGTTTCATGTGTTCTGACTCTCCAGTTTTGCCTTCACCCGTGTTAGTGTAAACACCACATGAGTGTGAGAAGCCTCTGTGTATCTGCTGAATAAGAAAACTTCCTAGCTTGTTTTTTGTTTGTTTGGGGGAGAAAGAGAGAGTGAGATTTTCTTTCTCCTCACTACAATTTGTGTTAGAAGTTGAGACAGCAAATAAAAATGTTAAAACAGTTTAGGCATGGTTTGTTGTGCGTGTGTCTCCAAAGGGCCAATTGCAGGAATAGCTGAGATGCCCTTTTGCTTATGCAGGTATTGAGTGGGCTTGGACTATGCATGGTTGTGTAAGAACAATTGCTACCTTCAGAATACGCACCTTTTCTGCATCTATGGTGAAAATACTATGCAATCATTCCTTGTACATGCAGAAATGAAACTTTGTTGGATTGTTGCAATTTGAGACTTTGTTGGATTTGTCTCCTCAGCCATAGAAGAATGTTTTTGAGGCATCAAAATCATTCAAATGGCAGCTGTATTCCACACATACCTTGTGTTCCAGGAATCATGGCATTAAACTCTTTGAGAGAGTACATGCTTTGCTTTTTCCTCTCTATAGGTTAAGTCCCTTCAGTTAGCTGCAGATCTACTGTGGTTTTTCGTAGTTAATGTGTACAGTTTACATTAACTTTGTTTGTAATTTTTTTTCCCCTAGCTACTTCAGTGTTTAAATTGAGTAAAATTTAGAATGCAAAGGCAGAAGAATAAATGTGCAACAGTGGGATTTCACATTGGTTGTGCACTAAGTCCTAATCAGGTTAAGATTGTGGATGGATTCCAGACCAAATTAGGGGTCAGTGGCCAATACTAATTGGCATTGATGCTGCTGAAATTGTGTAATTGAGTATTGTGCTGATTTTCACAGTGTGTTTTTTGCCACCCCTCCACCCCCCTTTATTGGGCAACTTAAAATTTACTAAATGTTCAAAGGTTAGTTTTGTTATTTCCTCTGTGCCCTTTTTCTCAGATTTGCAGGTTCTGGTCTGTGCTAAAGACAGAAAACTAGGTAGGTTCAACATACAAAAAGTAGAAGGAAGTTCAGGAAAATTGAAGTACAGTGCCTGTAGATATTAATTTTGTCTAATAAATGCAGAAAGCTTAAAGATCTCTTGGTCAGTGGGGGAGTGGGAGTGCTATGCTTTTTTTTGTTTGTTTTGTTGTTTTGTTTTGGGTTGGTTGGTTGGGGGTGTTTTTGGTCAAGTGCTGGGAAAGAGCCACTTCAGCACAGCTTCTTGTCATTTTACTGAAACGTTTTGGAGGAACCTTATCACGCTTGGCTAGTGGAGATGTGTGTGGGTGTGATGGTCCATTGCCCTTCTCTGCTGATGATACTCCCATGATTGCAACCTACTGTATTTGATGGCTTATTTTGATAATAAATTTTTGGTCTTGTGAGAGAGAGGAGGGAGCAAATCTTAAATGGACATTATCGTGCTAATTAGGAAACCTTAATCACCATGTTGTCCGTTTTCAGCTCTATCAAGTTTTGATGTATTTCAAATTAATATTCCAATGGGTAGCTTTTGAAAGACAAAATATCTCTCCTACAGGGAAAGGATGGAGGCTTTCCTTGGCTTTATGCAGATTCTAGTAGTAGTTATTTTATTGCTATTTCTATGAACTGCTGGGGCATTCTGCTTTAGTAATGTGTGCTGACTTTGAATAGATTGCAATGATTATCTCTTTGTCTCTGTGAATGCAGACTTTAGAGCTTTCTGAAATATGTGAGGTTGCTATAAGTAAATTCTGCATGTTTATGCATATGCGTCGCATCTATGGAAAATGGAAAAGGTTTTTATTAGCATTTCCTTTTTTATTGCAGGGGAATGTTTGAAGTTGCCATCTTCTTGGTGTTAATAGTTCAAGTGAAACAGATAGAACTGATTAGGGAACAAAATCGTTAAAATACATTATGAAAACCTTTTCAAAGTGCCAGTTGGATAGCTGGCAGATAAAGTAAAAAGCACAAGGATTTTCCCCCTAAGTATGAAACCGTTGCTGCTCACTGATAAGAAAGAATTATGGTGTAATCATCTTAACTTGCAAATCTGCACATAATTACAAATACCGGGGTGTTAGGTCTGGGTGTGTATGTTGTTCAGAGCAGTTTTTTCATGGGATGAAGGAGTCACGTGGACTGTGTGCATTGGTTTTGGCTTGTTCCTGGGGGTTTTTTGTTGTCCTGGTTGTGTGGGTTTTTTCTTTGGTTTTTTTTTGGCTTTATACCTGATCAGCCCTACTTTTGGAGAAGTTACTCCATGTTCTCTCTGCAGGTCCACTGTGCATTCTAATGACCTCAGTATTTCTAAACCTTCTGTCTAAGTTGCCCTTGAAAGACTGTGTGTTTTGTGGAGCATGCTGTATGAAGGGTGTTAGATGAGTATATTACTTACACCAAAAATGTATAATCCAGCACTTTCAGGTGCCTGGTACTTGAACTTTGATAAATGCTGCTGATCCCTATCAGCACAATTGCATAGGGAAACAGAACAGGCTTTTAATTAAACTCAGGCTTTGATTAAAAATTTTTGATGATGTGTTTGAAGAGAATGAACTGAATTTGCTCTATGCCAGTATAACTAATAAAAAAGTAAAAGATCATAAATGTTACCTAGATGGGCAGTACCTGTAAAAGATGAGAGAAACTATTTATGTTTTGTGTAGTTCATGTGGGTGTATTTCTATTTGAAGTAGATGTAATATATGGAATTTCTCAAAGAAGATTAATGTTGCAAAAAGCGGTGGTATAACTCCTAACAAGTTTGCATATAAGGCCATCTCTGGTGTTTTTCCAAGGTTAATTTATTCTGGAACCTTGAGGAAAGGAAAAGCACTGTTTTACCAACTGCTTTTGAAAATTTTTTTTTAGCAGGAAAACTATTCAGTATTACAAACAAAACCCCAGAGTATCTCTGTGTATGGATGAGGTTATGTAAAACCAGCTGAAGATTAGAACATTGAGTACTCAGTGAGTTTTTTTCGAGTGCTAGAAAATTTGTTTGAAAACCTAGAACATTGTAAAATTAACCATCTATACATAAATTCCATTCTCCTGTCCACACAAAAAAGCTTGAGGAAGCATACCCATGAAGTTTGCTGTGTGGATTTTCAATGCTGCCTGTTAAATCTGTAATTTTTCATAATCTTGAAAGACTCAAATTTTCTGAATATATATTGGGGCAGTATTTGACAAAAAATTTTTAATTTTGTTCAGGCTATAAATAGAAAACATGTATGAAAATAGTAGTGTGCATTTAATATCTTGCTCTTGTTTCAGTAGTGTTGGGGGGAGGAGGAAAAAAGGCTGTGTATTCCACCTGGAGTCATCAAGCACCTGTGGAAGGCTGTTTTCTTTTTGCTTCTGTTTTGTTTTGTTGTTTTTGTTGTTTGTGGTTTTACACTACTTTATTTTTTATACTGATCTATAGCTTAGATAAGTGAAAAACATTGTGGAAAATCTTGCCTAACATGCTGCATGAAAGGTTGAGTTGATTTAAGTTGTTTCTGCCGTGTTTATATTATGTTCCTAAAGATCTTATATATGAAGTTTTGCCCTAGAAAAAAAATAGTTTAAATTTCAGATTAAAAAACCCACAAAAACCATCCAAACACCCTCTGCAAGTAACACCCCCACATATGTTAGTAACTTAGTGTCCTCACTATTTAAAAAATACATGAAAAATGAATCATTTCACACTAAAATATTCAGTAGTCCGTCCTTATGACTGGTCGGTTTGTATTCAGTTCTAATGTTGGTTTAACAGTAGAAGAATAATGACTGTAAACAATATGCATTGTTTTTAACTATTCAGCAGTGAAGATTAATTATTAAACTCATACCAAGACAAAGGGGGTACCTGGTGTAGTTGTTGCACTAATTTACATTTACTACTGTTTTAATTCTCTCACAGTTACTTCACTGAGAAGCAGCATATACTTCCAAGTAATAGGCCACAGAGTGCCAATTATAGTAAGCTGAGTTTCAGAGTTTCATGAGAGCTTCTAATAAGGTGATGAAAAAGGGTTACACTTTCTTTAGAGACACTGTTTCTGCCTGTTTTCTGTGCAGGAGAGAGTCCAACAAAGGCCATGTAATTTCTCACTCTGGAGGAATCCTAGTGGAGTTAGTAGTAGGGCTGGTCATAAGCATCAATTTTTGTAGCACAATCACCTTAATCAGTTGGGTCAAATATGTTGATCGTTGATGTTCACATTGCTCTTAACGGTTGTGTTATATAGAATTAACATGATCAGGAACATGTTTTATTTCTTGTGTGTGAAAATTATTACAGTCAGTCTGATCTCAATGTCAAATTAACAGTGGTTTTCTCTCTGTTTTGTGAGATAGTTCTTTGCAGTTCTCAAAACCCCTTTCTAACTTTCAGAAAACTAATGTGAGACTGAAAATTACTGACACTGAAATAATGCTGTGACGCATGACATGGAAGAAGACAAGTTGTTTCCTCTGCAGTGACAGTTGGAAGTAATAGAGGCAGCTACAGTTTTAACTGTGAAAGTTGAAGCAGATCTTAGATTTCAGAATTCTTGATGCTGCTCTGCTTTACGTCTGAATAGTGAACAGCCTCTGTATGTGCCTTAAGTCTTTCTCGTATGTATGTAGGGTTCAACTTGCTCGTGTAATCCATTAGGTCAAGCAGGAGAGATCTGTGCTGTTCTGAAATTGTGTCATCTTGATGAGTAGGTGTGATTAGTCATGTTTCATTTAACTATTTTTGTTGTTCAATTTGCTTTTTAAAGTCTGAGAACTTGTATTGGAAAAGTAAGACCAGCATATCAATCAGAATTTATCCTTGAAAACCATGCATCTTAAATGTGAATGATGCATCTGAGTCATATATGAAATTTCCGGCATCGTGCAATAAAACAATGTCTTAATTCTTATGGATCTTTATTTTAACTCTGCCATTTTGAAAATTTATTTTGGAACTTTGTATTCTTACTGCATCATTTTTTAAAAGTCAGCAAGATGACATAATTTTAGCTATAATTGAGGTAAATTCAGATAAATTTGGAGATTGCACTCATTTAGGAATTTGTGAATGTGTAAGTAAGTGTATGGATGGGGGGAAATTTGTCACCTCAGCTTAATCTATTTACGCTCCTCTTCCTGGAGGTGGAGGCTTTACCATCTGGAAGTTGGAAAGATTAGAATAAGGGATTTCATTACTTTCAGCAGAGGATCCTCTGGGTTAGATCTCTTTGAGAATAGGATAGAAGAAAGGAGGTTAGTTAAATTAATTAATGAATATGTAACCTAAATTCCATTTTGTGTGAATTACAGTTGGTAGGGAATACTGCAGCGAGAAATATATACTGGTATTGGAATTTAGATATTGGTCTGGAATTGACTTCAACTTTTTTATGGATATTTTTATAATATAACAGGCATTTATTTCTCTCAAGTGACGATTTTACAGCTCAAAAATGGGAAGCTGCTTAGAATCTTCAGCTTGTATTTCTAGAACGTTTCTGCATGAATTTCTTTCCTTTACAGACCAGATAGTGATCTTAGCATAATGTTGGCAGTCTTATTCCAAAGTGCATATTGAGGGGTTTTTGGTGATGTGTCTTTTTGTTGATTTGTTTTGTTTTGGTTTTGAATTTGTTTTGGTTTTGTTCCCACAGAAATTCTGTTTCAAGATTTCTCTTAGCCTGTGTCTGTTCATTTTTAGTGCTTAGCACTGAGTGCCTTAAAAAAACCACCTTAACTGTGATTTTGCAAGTGTTAGTTTGCTGTTAGGCTTTTTTTTTTTAGGCTCCTTCTTTTACTATGCATTTTGTACCTTTACTTATCTAGATTTAATTTACTTCTTGAACCAAAACCATGGAGGAGAAGGTGTTTGGGAGAGGTAGGGTTACACGGAAAGTAATTTGCATGGAAATGGTTTTGTAAGTAAAGAAGTGAATGCAGACAAACTAGCATAGGAAGAGTTATTGCATATGAACTGATGCAAAGGGAGGACAAACCTGTATTGTCTAGCGTAGGATGGGTTATCACCAGGATCCTGACAAGAGAATGTTTTAGGTTTAGTGTAGGATGACTACGTGAAGTTGTTTCTAAGGAAACTGGTGCTGAGAGAATAAGGTAACATTTCTGTGGCTAACCTACGTGTGTGTGTATATATATATTTTTAAGTGCGTCAGGTCCTTATAATAGAATAATTAATGTGTGTTTTGTGGTATTTAAGGCTGCAGGATAATATCTTCATTATTATTGTTTCCAAAATCCTCTAAGTAATGTAAAGGAGTATTTTCTTCGTATAGAGAAGATAAGTTTCTTGTTCCACATTCTCGATTATCTCAACTCTTTTCTGCTTTATTTGTTCCATGAACTCCTAAGAGAAGGATTTAGTTATAAGTGTACAGTTGTGTTTTATTCAGGTTCTGCTTATTTGCCTTTGTGAGGCAAATGGGACTTAAATTTTTCTCTATAGTCACCTGACTTCTGTAGCTCTCTACAACTACTCTGTGCAATACTATGAAAACTAGGAAAACAGCAGCTTTAAATTAGTTTTTAAATGTTATATAGTGTCTATTTTCAGTGTTGTATTTTCATTCCCACTGCCCTAATTGTTTGTCTTCAGCAACTTTGTATCTGTAAAGCAGAGTTTCACTGTAGGAATGGTAGAAAGATAGAAGATTGGCAGCTGAGCTTTGTGGTGCTTGAAAAGGCACAGAAGATAATTTAGAGCTTAAAATGACTTTAGAGGAGGCTTTTTGGACCAGATGGGCTGTACCTTTTCTTTACCCTTTACCCTTTTTGGCAGCTGCTGAAATTGATGTGACCTTTTTGATAAGAAAGGGATCTTACTGTGTGAGTATGGTACCATGAAAGTTTACAAGACTATTATCAATCACCTCTGACTTCTCTGTGGTAAGGCTTTCTCCCATGGTTTTCACATAACTTTCTTTGTTACTGATATCCAAAAAGAAAGCTTTCTAGCCTGGTTATTACTAGTGAGTCAGAGTGGGCAGGGAAGAAATGTCTTATCCAAGTTGTTTTGCATGACTCAGGCTTGTCTAATAAGGCTGGCAACCTAAATCCCACATACAGAACACATCAGCATTTATATTTTAAAGTTGGAATGCATGCCTGTCTGCTGAAGCTTGCAATTAAATTACCTAAAAACTAGAGTTGGAAGAGTGCTCTTTCTATTAAAGAGAAGGCTTGAGCTGACAATTTAAATTAATAACTGTCCAGAGGAGGTTTTGTTTCTTTCTGCCTTTGTCAGTTTTTACCTTGTTTCTCTGTACTGTGGAGCTGTATGGCCAAGAGAGTTCTGGCAGAATGTTTGAACCTGTTTCTGATGGCAAGTTGCAGTTGTACCTCTGATTTGTTGAGGACAATAGTTTTTTAGTTTATTGTTTTATGTTCTTACCAAAATGACAGTTTATGCAAGTGTCTACTAAACAGGATTCTGGTAGAATAATATGTTTATGTGTATGGGTACAGGAAAATCACAATGGTATTTGTGATATGTTTATCATAAGAGATGTATATTACAATACATGTACTTTTAAATAAGTACAAGAAGTCATCTACCAAAACTGAACATTTCCAAGGCAGGTTTTATTTTCTCTTGGGATTAGATTAGCATAAGAGTCAGACCCTTTTCCAGTGTGGAAACAGACCATACTGTGGCTGTTTAGTATCTTCTGGTATCTAGAGTAGATGGATGAAGCTGTATATACCTATATACTGAGTGGTTAAGCAAGGAGTTGCTTTTAAGAGAAGTTTTTTTGTAAAGCATATCAATGAAGTGCTGGTTTACATCATTATGTTTTCTTCTTTACTCTTCTTGTTCTACAGAAGAAGTAACTATGTAAAACAGGTGTTACAATGTTTGTCTATTTATTGTCCTCATGCTATTTTATGGTAACTTAGTGTGAGAAACAGTACACTGTTAACAGTCGAAGATTTCTATCTCGTTACATATAAACGTTTTATTTTTTATTACTCTGTTACAAGAAAATGTCCATTCTACCTTCTCAACCACTTAATTCCATGTGCTTCTAAGACAAGGAGTTCTTTATTTCTCTGGTTTTAAAAATTATTCCCATATCCAGGTTAGAAGTTATTTTTCACAATCTTTGTCTTCAACTGCCTCTTAACCATTTTTCTGCCTTATACATACTTCTTTTTAGGTTGTTTGCATCAAATGTAGGCCAGTATTTCAAATAAGAGCATATTACCAATTTTGTATGCTCTACTTTCATGTTTTCAGATTTACATTAAATCACCTTGTGTGATCAAGCATCTTGATTTATTTTCTGGCTGCTGATGCATTCCTGAACAGATGTTTTCGTTATGTCATTATTACCTAGTCTTTTTCCATTTAGTCTTTTCAACCTCTGCATTCAGAAATAGCTCATCTTGAGAAGTTCAAATTGTGCTTCTGTTATCTGCGTTTATCAGCATGTTGCCTGGTTTTCTTCCTCCAGAGTTTCCCAGTCTCGTTAGCGTGGGTGTGTGGTGGGGAAGCGTGTTTCCTACGTACTTCTGACCACCTCATCTTATGTTGTCTTCTGTGTATTCTGCTTCCCAGAGTGTTGATCATATTTAACACAGGCGCTCTTCTTACAGAGCTATGAACTTTGTGGATCAAAGAAATGGAATGTATGTTTAGTTCAGAGTAAGGATGCATTCTTGATGCTTTCTGTGCTACTATCTTTACAGAGGCAGCATGGAAAAATCTTTCTTCAAATACACTTCTTTCCATGCTCAGTAATGAATTATAGCTATGAGAGGAGTGTTTATGTAGCTTGGAATAACAAGCTGTATTGATAATGAAGTTTTCTGTTCTTTTAGACATGTCAGTCCATAATGTTCTCTTGCACAAGTGGCCCTGTGAAGAGATCATGTAGCATGAAGCATTATTCTTTTTGCTGACACAGTTCAGGTTTTAATTGCAAATTATTCTTCTCACAGCCTTTAAGGTAAAAATACATAATATTTTCATTCATTGTGCAACTAGGACTAAAATTACATTATATACATCATGCCATCTAGTATATAATGGCCAAAAACTGGACTCATTTTGAAGTGCATGTCCTGTTAATGTGATCTCTCCCATGTATGTCTAAACCAGTATGAAATCCTGGCCTCTTTAAAACAAACATACAAACAAAAACCCTGAATAGAATAAAAACCACCAACAAAAACCCCCTCTGCATACTTGAATAATCATATCTTCATAAATATCATCAATTATGAATATCTAATTTGTGGCACTTTTTTTTTCTTTTTAATCCCCACTGTAATAGTTGATTGTGTAGCAAGTGGTACTGGCTCAGATTATTTGGGTAATCATTTTGCTATTGCAGATTGATCTTGGTTAGTGGTTTAAATGCAGACTGGTAAATAGTAATGTACTCAGTCAATATGTCTTTCTTCTAAATGTAAGTGAACAACAAGCTCTCTGATGAGCATAGTTGATTAAACCCTTTTTTATTTCTTTTACTGTAGTCAAAAGTTCTTGGGGAGTTATCTGAGTTTTAAGTTTCATTATTCTGATAGTATATTGTTGAAATAAACTTTATTTCAGACTTTTATCTTTTCAAAGGCAAAAATATTGAGAATGGTGAATTC
>QWTY01010691.1:686-41381 GCA_008033365.1 Pseudorectes ferrugineus | reverse complement strand
TTGGTTTAACGTGGTTTTTCTGTTTGTCTGTGATGTCTGTTGTCTTCAGATGCTCATCAAAAATGCAGAACAAATACCAACTGGCCAGGTCATCAGTTGCTGTAATCCAACAAATAGCAATTGTGTATCCAGACAGTATGCAAAAATAGAGAGAAGATTGTGGTTAAAATGTAGAAAATAAGAATTTAATTCATTGTATATTTCATGAGTGGTCTTTGCGTTTGAAGCACTAAATCCCCCTATGTCTTCCTTGTTTGTAAAAGACAGTTAACAACACTTTTCCCTTTAAAAAGGTGTTGTGGAGACAAAATCACTAACGTTTATGAGTTTCTTTGATACTACTGCGATAGGAGCTGTATTAGCACACATAGACAGAAAAATCTCTTCCTTCAGACACCCTAGTTTACCTAGGATACATGTCCTGGTTTATTGAGAAATTGCCCCTTGAATAGTCACTCAGATGAGATAAAAGGGAAAAACTAGTGGTAGATTCAGAAAGATCAATAATGGTGTTTGTTTTATGAGTGACCCTGAAGAAACAATAGGCACTTAGTTGCTGAAATTAGCTGCTGATTTAAAAATAGGAAGGGAGCTGTTAATGCAACTACAGAGAGCAGAGAAAAAGTCTGGAATGACCTCAATAAAATAAGAACATGCCCAAATAAATGGCTGATGCCATTATTGAACAGAAGTCTAGGATTGTGCAGCTGGGGAGACAAGAACTCTATTTGGATAAGCACCAGGAGTTTGTGTAGGGATGGCAAAGTTTATTTGAGATAATGCAAGAGACCCAAGCAGGTAAGACAATGTATCTTAGTGTAAAACACATGGATGTTTAAAGCTGTTTAGAACACGTTGTGTTGGGAGGAGAACACAGCCCTTGCAGTGTTGGTGTCACACCATTATGAAGGTGTATTTATTATCTTGTCAGGGCGAAGTTCCTATTTCCTGGACTCCTGTTTGTCTTGTCCAGTTCCTTTGTTGCTACTCTGAATTAACACCTACTTTAACTCCAGATTTGCTGCTTAGCTAACAATCCTCCTATGATTGCCACTGTTAAAAAGCACCTGCCAACAGCAATGGCAGAATGGGATTTGGGGCACTTAATTGTATTAGAGTTGCAAATGGATGTGAAATTTTCAGTATATTGCTTAGAGTAATACATAGGAAATGCTGTCATTTTAGTGGGAACTGGTGTCAGTGGCAGGCTGAGCATCTTAATGTGGTGATGGCATGGTAGTTTTTAGCCCAGTGTATATTTTCAGTATTGGTGACTGTGTCCCCCCTCCAACAAGGCAGGAAATTTCGTAAGGCACCTGAAAGTATGAACTAAAATAATTCAAGGGAAGGGTTTAAAGCTGAGCTTGTGCCTAAAGTCTGTGTTAGCTGACAGCCTAAAAAGGCTGATAACACTGTGGTATCATAATGTAATATAATGTTAGACACTGTTAAAGGAAATGACTGCTACAGAGTGACAGAAGACTTTCAGTATCAGTAAAAAAAATTTAAAAATATATTTTGGACACCCCTATGCAGACATTTTAGTAAATAAGCCTCTGTCATCCAGTTCAGTGAAGTATGGATGGAGCCAGTGGGTTGATTGTGGTGCAGCTGTAGGTGTAGGACCAAGGCCTATGTTCTGACATCCTCTGATAAAATACAAGGTACAGAAACAGCTTTGGTCTGTTGTAATGGCCAGTGTGACAGCTTGCAAATATTGAACTCTCCAACACATCATAGAAGAAAGGTTCTGCATTTTAAGTGTTTGATATTTAAAACAGACCATTTGTTTTTGTATTAATATAAGAATAGGGGAAGGTGGGTTTTTCCCTGGCAGGGTTTATCTTTTTTGGCAAAGAATGACAGACAAAAATCAGATTAGATCCAGAAAACTTCAAAGGGTCCATCGAAATAGACAACAGATCCTTCTCTGTGTTTTTCTGCCAAAACTTGGTCTGCAGTCTTTTGAGCTTTTCTCCTTGGCCATTTGGGACCTGTCCAGTCCCTCACCATGTGCTTTTCTCCTTTCCCCCTTTTGGTTGCTCTGGTTTATGACCTCACTTCTGCCATGTTACTAAATATGAGTCCCCTGTGACTTCTCCTTTACCAACTCAGAGCTTCTTCAGTCTCTCTCCCTCTTTAATTATGTACCTCACTCATACATCAGTCCTTGGAGATCTGCAGGCAGTTTTTCCTGGCAGGTCTCTGTTTGTTCCTTTCTGAGCTGAGACATGATTTGCTGATCACTGCAAAGGCCTGGCTTATCCTGGGAGCTGATGGTGAGGTCGTGGCTTCTTCAGGCAGCACTTCCATGAGTTCTGCTGTGGTGCATTGGAAAAGAGCTCCTTTAAGGCAACAAGCCCTTTATGGAATGGTTTTAACTTTCTAATTCTTCTGCACCACGTTGACACATGTTGCTTAGACAGTATTTAAACTTATTTGCAGATGCCTGGTCATATCCCAGAGTAGGGGTGAATGCATTTTCAGTGAGTTAATCACTTCATTGAGTACTGATTCCTTCACTTCCTAAAACAAAAATAACAAGGAGTGAAGTACAAATTCTCATAATATTTGGGAAGTAGGGAACTTGAGTAGCTGATGGTCTTTCTTTGTCCTCCTGCAATCAGTTTTAGGTGTGAATTAAAAAGATTTCATCTGAAGATTGTAGCATAAAATGTCATCATTATTATACATGAAGTTGAACCATAGCTTATAGTAAAACCTTGCTCTTGTTTGGCAAACAAATAATTTTGGGGCCAAGATGTTCCATGTTTGTTGTTAGCACGGCAGGGGTATATGGGGAAACATCTTTAAAATTCAGTTCTTTAAATCTCTCTATTGGGTTTTTTCCCTCTTTAATTAGTTTAAATAATTAGCCCCAAATGTGCAAGTCTGATCTTTCTGTGTAAATCACAATAGATGAATACATTTTCTCCTGCAGTGTCACAATTTTAAGTCCAAATGAAGCTAACACAGAATAAGAGAGTTGTCTCAGAAGTTTTGAGGCAATAAGCAACTGAAGTTTTTCTTTCCCATATTCTACAGACTTCTTGGTAGATACTTTTCCTTGTTACTTTGAAGCCACTGAATAATTTTCATCAACTGATCTCATGGAAGTTGTTGGATATATATTCTGGATGAAGGAATAGTGCCCCTTCCAGTGAAATCTGTAGCCTGTCAAGTCAATCTGTATGTTGCTACTGCAAAAAGACAGGACAAATATTAGTTTCCCCTCATTAACTGACAGATCTCTTTTTTTATTGGGTAAAGAACCTTTTAGGACCCCCAACAGGAATGAACTTTTTGTAGACAGCAAAATGAAGACAGAGATTTCAGGCTTAACTCTTCATTTCCTGATTTTCCTGTCATAATAACACATTAACAAGTCTTCCTGCATTTAGGGTAATAAAAATCTTGTAAGCAAGTGATTGCTGACAGTAAGTATATACAATTGTCATTTGAGGGTAGGTGAAAGGACTTCCTGAGAATGCTGGAGAAGTGATAACAATGGGGAGAGGTTGGACATTTTAACTGTTCGAAATGGTGGTGTCTGAGCAGTAAAAACCTTTCCACTGTGTACTTGAGAGGCATAAGGAGAATGAGCCTGCCTGAGGCCTCTCAGTAATACTGTAATTTGAGTGACAAATATAGCAACAAACACTGGGAAGTCTGTGTGGAGCAGGCAGGAAGAGGTTGTGGAGATGGCTTTTTAAAGGTGTTAGGAGTCAGAACATCAGCACTTTGCTGTTTCCTCAGGTACCTTGGTACTTTTCAAGGCTGCCCCCGTGCCATCCATCTCTGATCCCTGCCTCCCATGGATGTGTCCGTGAGTGTGCAGACACACCTGCCCTGTGCACAGGTACACATGGAAAGGATTAGATGCTTAAAACACAGGTGTAGCACATGGGCAGGACATCAGCTGACTCTGGGCTCCAGCAGAGGCAGCACCAACAGCCAGCAGTTTGGCTGAAGCACAACAGGAGCAGTGAGAATGAACCATTATTTGAAAGATTCCAAGAAATATTTGGCAAACAAGACAGTGTCATGAGGTAAAGCTTTTAAAACTTAAAGAAGGAAACAGATCCTCGCTTCCTCCTCTTGGGAAGGTCTCTGCAGTACTGGCTTTGCACATCTGAGGTTGTTTCATTCATTTGTGTGGCAGCCAGTTCTAAACCTGATACTGAAATTGGATATAAACTGCAGATTCATTTCCAGTTTTCCTTTCTTCTGCTCAGACTGTTTGACATGACAGGCTTGATAATATTTTTGCCTGAAGGGTGTATGAGACCTGGCTTTGGGATTTTGTTTGTTTGTTTGGGGTTTTTTGGTTCTAGAAAACAAAAGGAAGGTACAAAATTTGAGTAAATACTGCAGCATCTTAACAAAACAATGAACTTCCCATGTTATGAAGTAGTTCCTATTGCCCCAGTCTGAAGTTCCCCATCCTTTATGTGGTCTCAGGTCAACCCAAATATTATCCTTGGCATCAGTGCTTCTCCAAAAAGACACATAATGTCCTTGAATTTCAGAAGGATTTTATCTCTGCCTCCTGGCCTTTTGTAAAGCCCTGCTGAAATCTGAAAATGCCTTTAGAGTCAACATAAAGGGAGGAGATGACGTACTCTGCTCTGGGCCACACAGAGCCCAACATTAGAAAGGACAGGTGTCCACAGACCTTGGTCTGTGCCTTAGAAAAGTACATTTAAATCTCTTCCAGTTTTCCATCGGCAGATTGAAAGGTTAATTAGCATACATCTGTAGCCCCGACAATGCAAACTGGAAACAACTGTTTATTTTGCCTTGCAGCAATGTGTAAAAAACCTAGAGAGAGGCTGTTTGCCAGCTCTGGTTTGGCTGCTTGAATAGAAGACATCATATAACAAAAGAGGAAAAACAGGGCGAGGAATATCATACACCAAAGAATTTCCTTAAGACCATCAGTTAACAAAACATCCTACATGCAGTAGAAGAATAAGTAGGGCCAGGGAGGAAGGAAAAAATTCCAGGCTGTAGGGACCTTACAGATATCACTGTGGTGTCACTGATGTCAACTAGGAACCAGTGTGTCAGCCTTTAAAGTCAGGAACTTTGTCCTCCTTGGGCTTGGAAGGCACCTACCTATGAAGCCACTTAAAATACAGAGAGTAAAACTACACCAAAGGCAATGAGCAGAAGAAACTTTTAAGTTTGGGAGAGCTCAAGATACAATTGCACAATAATGCAGTCTGTTTCTGGGAATCAATCCCGTGTCAGACTGGGTTACTAAATGTACTAAATATAAGTACATATTGAAACTTAATAATAACAGAGGGAGTGACCTTACAGAGATGTGTAGCATCAGGCTGGAGATGCAATCCAGGTGAGAGAAGCAGGAAAGTGCAAGGAGAAGAGCAAAAGCTATAGTTGCAAAGAACAATTCTGGAGTTGCTGTTATTTATTTGATATGCTGATGTGTTTTGGATGCAAAGTCATTGGAATCAAGCAGCTCTTTTTTGCTAGTTTTTCTTCAGCTTCACAAATCTGGTATTTTACAGCATTCACACCTCCATAAAGGGTTACTGTCAACCCCTTCTGTTAATTCTTGGAGGATGGTGTATCTTCCTCATCTGGAATCTCCTCCACATGAAGAAAACAAGAATCCAGGTCTCCATTCCTGACTTAGCCTAGTCTCTAACCTGTTTGGTAACTAGGAGGCATTTCCTGCAGCTCCTCTTCCGCTTAATCCTCTGGGAAAGGTTTGGATGTGGGGCACTTGGAGTTCACCTTTTCTATGGCACTGTGGGTGTCTTCCCTTGCAGCAGCAGTGGGGTGGGAGTGAGGGAGGGAGGCACCCATGGAGCAGTGTGTGGACTCACATGGGCCATGGGTTGTCTGTCCTGACAAAGCAGCATGAGGTGGTGCCAGGAAGCGGAGCACTGTACCTCGAAAGGAGATTTGTATCCTTCCTTCTCTCGAGTTTTGCCTTTCTCTTTCCTCCTGCTTGTGCAGAGACCACCCAGGCACGATGGCTGAGGTGGGCTCCAAAGCCAGCAGACATGGAGGGCTGTGTTTTGCACCCCACAGCAAAAGCAAAGCTGTCCATGTATGGCCTCCTTCCTTCCTTGGGACAGAATCTGTTGCTGAACACTGTGTGTAAATCAGTCCCACCAGCCCCACTGATTGCTTTTGGTGTGTGCATTGCCCTAAGAGTCTGTGTATTTTCCCTTAGCTCCATTTGACATGTTCCCAGTCTGTCCATCCATGTCCTGCACAAGGCCTGGATCATCCTCCCGGGTGCAGTTGCACCCTGTGGGGCTCTGTGCCCACGCTGGCAGGACGTGTGTTTGTATATGGGATTGCTGCAGAGTGCCGTGACCTTTGCAGCACACTGCTTATTCAAATGTAGCTTGTGGTCCACTCTTGGCTTCCTGTAGTATTGCTGCTTCCAGCTTTCTCTCTCTTGCACTGCCAATCCTTTTTCCCAGCTGTGTTAGGTTTTTCCTTTTACAGACTGTATTTCAGTTTACGTGCAGCTCGTATTTCTCGCAGACCCAGGACTGTGAGCCAGTTGTCACTGGGTTTACAATCACTGGGTGTAGGGAACTGACTGCACGTTTCTGCACACACACACCTACGAGCACGAGACTATCTTTGAGTATCTGCAAAGGTTCCCACCTTGCTGTCCCAAATGCTTCTTGCAGAACATGGAAAAAGGTGCTGAGGGAGTCAGATCCTGGCAAGAAATACACCTAAGCAAGGCATCTCATGCCAGGCACAGTGTCCTACTGCAGTGGCATGTTTTTGTCATCTTTTTCTTAAACTAATTAGTTGCTAGTTGGTTTTCAGCCCAGATGTCATAGTTTCCATCTGAGCCAGTGTAAATTTGTATTTCTGTAAGGATTTCTTCAGCCACTATTATCTGGAATCCAATTAAGTAGCGTTCATTCAGGATTAATCACATGTGGAAGTGTTTGCAGAACTGAGGTTCCTGTGTTCTTAGCAGCATAGTATTACTGCTGTATTTCATTATCCCCCAGTAGGAAAGGGCTTGGGAATTCCATGTGTTACTTGCCCTGCACAGATCCACTGCATGGCTGTCCTGGGTGTTATGGAATAGCAGAAGGAAGATTACACCTATCCAGTAGTTTGCTCTCTAAAGACCATGTCCCAAAGGCAGAGAATGAGTTTGACTGCATAAAGATTCCTTGATTTCAATAAAACTGCTTACATGTGTGCTGCCGTGCCTGCAGAAACATAAAGTAGGACCACAGCCTAAGGGAGAAGGCAGACGTTCATCTTAAAAAAGAAAAAAATAAAATCTGACATTCCTTACTGCAGTGCCTACCCAGATACCAGGACTTTTGAAAGATATTAGCGGTGCAGCAAACTCAAAAGATAATTCTTTTCGTATGGTGTCTGGATCAGGTGACTTGCATATGTGCACATTTTCAGGTACCCCTTTTGCTGCTTTTTATCAGAAGTTCTTTTTCAAAATCTTCCTCTTGTGCAAATTTTATTTCCCTTTGTCACAGTCAGTATTTCTATCACAGCTTGTAGAAGAAGGTAGCATAAAGTTATTAAGCCTCATGGTTAGAATTTTAATGTCTGCAAAGCAGTAAGTTTGTTTTATCTGTTAATATTTTGTTTTCTTTGCATTTATTTGTGCGACTCTGCTTTGGAGCTTTTTAATGTCTGTAAGGTAGTGGGTCAGTTTTGTGAACAGATTTTTTGAATTGGTACTTCTGGTAAAATGACAAGAACTCCTTGTTAAAAGATGAAAACAGATTAGAGAAGACACATTTGTCAGATGGGGCTCTTCAGCATTAAAATGCTGTGAATGTTTGCTCCTTATCTTTTAGAAGATGCTTTATGCCATCTCCTGCCTCACAAATGAATGGATTCACCTGTGTATATAATTGCCATGTTATTGTGCTGGATGGGATCTGATCATACAAAGACAATGGCTTTGTTTATGCTGCCAAACTGTATGCCCAGCTGTGCTCGCAGGATCAAGCCTCTAGCTGTTAACTTTCTAGAAGGCCATAATAATAAAGATTTTAGTGGCAATATGTTCAGAAGAAATGCCAGCTTCTTTAGCAGATGTGGGAGCAAGGGGAACAATTTTTTAATGAGAAGCTTATACTTTTTCTGAAACATTTGCTGCTGGATGATGGTGTTAGTTTGCTTGTTTGTCAAATGTCAGCTAGGCAGTGACCTGGTGTAATGATAGGGGTGTCAGAGTTGGAACCAAGGCAGATTTATTGAAAATGATGCCATCCTGAGTGCTGCATGTGAGGCTGAATTGGGGATCTTGACAGGTAAAAGCAGTGTGAGCTGAAACGCTGTGGTTGTGGAGCGTGGTTTGGACACATCATGTGTCATCACCATTGCATTAGAAAGTAAAGGCAAGGGACAGAATTAACATTTTCAATACTGACAGAAAGGCTTTTGGTTGGATTTTGTTGATTTGTATGAGGTCTGTATAAACACTCTGTCTGGATCCCAGTATAAATTTGTATGTGCAGTGTTCCCTAATGTCCTTCCTAGTTCCAGATATGTGTATCACTAACCAAGTCCTCTTCTATTTGTAATTGCCTTTTCCTGTTTATTTGCACAATATGTGTTAGAATAATATGCTGTTTCTTTATAGTTGCTTTTTAAAACAAAATAGTAACCTGTTTTAAAACATGCTTAGTACAGATGCCATCCCTGATTCATAATTTTAAAAATTTAATATTAATGTATGTGGGAAATAGTACAGTTCCACATGTGTAATTTGTCCCTTGACAGCCTGTATCCTTAAATTAATCTTCTGGTTACCTCTCCAAGTCTGGGATAGAAATGAGAAACAGTGATGGCCATAAGGTATAGAGAAGGAAAGTTAGAGAAAATCAGATGAAGAAAGCAGATTCTGGAGTAAACTTTGTGACACAACTGCAGCTGAGTTGCTGGGTTTTGCAGGTAACTTTTGTTCATGGCAACACCATATTCTGAGAGGTTCTTTGAGAGTAACACAAAATACTTACACAAACCTCATACATCTGTTCAGCTTAACATATCGGATAGAAACAACAGATATTAAAAAGTAACTCTTCATCCTACATGTATATGAACATATAGGCAACTTCAAGCCCATGATTAATCCATGTGAATTAAAAGAGAGTACTCACATGCTTAAAACTCGTATTTAGTGGTTTTGATGTAAAATATGTTCTTTATAATGATGGGCTGCCACCCTAGCAAATCTGGTCACTACCATATTGATGTATTCATCTTGTCTCTGACAGTAATGCCACTTATATTTCTAAAAATACATCTTTTTATCGTTCATGTTTTCATCATTTCATTTGAGTTATTTTTTTCTAACATGGTTTAGTAATTAGGATTTAAGTTCATAGGTCTACAGTACATAATGGAGTGCTTTGTATATTTTAATATAGTTTCATTCCTGTAAGCTGCTCTTCGAGTTTGGGGGGTTGGGTTTGAGGAAAATGTCCATTTTAATAAATAAGGTTTTTATTCTTTTAGGGACTATCTAAGTAAATTTCAGCAACTTTAGAGTCAAAACTAAATGAAAACTCTCATTTTGAGGTTTTGGAAGCAGAAAAATGGGCAGGTGGGGAGGGGTATGACTTGGCTTGGAAAAACTTGTTCCTGAGTCTCTTTAGGCAGGAGGATTAAAATTCCTAAGAGTTTAACCTAGACTGAGGGACTTTGCAGAGAAGGCATTTGACACCCTAATGGCAGCTCCTGGAAACCCGAGCAGAGATTGAAAGCAAACCCAGTAAAAATACCAAAGCTGGGTCCAAGTGCTGCACAGAGACCACTGTGACTCCATGAATCTCAATTCATTCCATGGTTTTAGCAGCCCAGCTGACACAGGCAAAAGTTCCATCTTAGCAAAATAGGCTGGGGGTTTAATGGGTTGGTTTGTGCCGTAGGTGGTGGCTGAGGCTGGGGGAGTAAAGGGAACAATTCTTTACAGACAGTTGTTAGGTTTAGAGCAACCAGGGGCTTTCAGAGACCCTGAGCCCTTCTGCAGGTACGAGTTTGCAGTTTGGCAGCAGAGTAAAGAGAAAAACCTGCCTTTGCAAAATTACTGTGAATCACTCCATTTCATTGCCTTTGCAATTAGATTTCATTGCTTCTCGTTGCCCCCAGATCGCGTACGTGCTGGTGTTTTTACGTGTTACTTGTGTCACAACAAAACACTGCCCTGTGTGCCAGTGATGCTCGGTGATTAGACTTTGCCATGGCCCCAAAATACGGACTGAGGCCTCTCCCAGTGCACCAGCTCCCCCTGAGCACCGTGAGTGCTGAGATTGGGTGCTGTGAGCGTGGCTGTGCTGCTGCAGTCAGCACCAGGCTGTGGAGTCACCTCCCGCAGCCCCGGTGCCTGCAGAAGATGTGTTTGTGTGGCTGCAGCTCAGCTGGTGCAGGCTGCCTGTGCCTGCAGAGGGCTGGGCAGGTAGCAGGGTGCTTTGGCTCATGATCCCGGGAAACTGAACTTGATGTTTGAAGGAGTTGCTTAAATCCTGCAAATAGATGTTCTGGTGTGAACACATTGAGACCGTGAGTCTTTATGTTCTGTGGGTTCACAGAGAGCAGCATAATGAAGACAAATACATGCTTGGCTGTGTCTCCATTCCCTCTAGAGGACTGGTAGGACACTCGTAGTCTCATCTCTGCTGCTGCACCTGAACCTCAGAGGGTTGCAGGATACTAAAAGTGCTCTGTGTTTTCAAGGGACAAAGATTTTGTGTTCTTTTCCCAGGTAAAAGTAAGCATTTTGTATGCAGGCACTTGTTCAGTGGCAAGGAGTGTTTCAGGCCCCTGATGTTCTATCCCTTAGCTGCAACTGATGGTAAGAAAACAGGTCACAGAGGAGACAAGCAGGAGGGTTTTCTGTACCCAAAAGCCCAGATAATAGTGGAACCTCCAGAGCCTCAAGCTTGAATCCTCCCTAGCAGGAGCCAAGGCCTGCAGCAGGTGAAGCAGACTGTTCCTTTCTGGACATGTTTGTGTCCACCCTGTCACCAACTGGAGGGTTGTGTTCTCCATCGATCACATTTCCTTACCCAAAACAATCTTAGCCACAAGTTGTATTGTCAATAGGGTTTTGTGTATTTTTTGGGAAGCTGGACCAAATACTGCACAGGGATGCTCTGTATTCTTCAGCCTGGGAATGTTGTGTAAATCCAATTTTTTCAACTGACTTTTTGGGGTAGAAAATGATACTGGAAAAGAAATGGTAAATTAAGTCAGCCAAGTCTAGGAGACCGCAGTCTTACGGAAATTTGCTTACCTTTTGGCTTTAAGTCTGCTGATGGGAGTGTAAGGACTAGCAACACTTCTTTTAATAAAAGCTTGGACAGTGGAATATGGAGCTTTGGGTGGAACAAATGAGCCTCAAGTATAAACTCAGTTGTGTGTGTTTGACCAAATGTCAACGCTCTAGGCCGGCTGCATCTAATTGAAAGTGTTTTGATCAAGTTAACTGGCAAAAAAAATCCTACCTCATGAATATAACATTCTTCCTTAAAACCAAATAAAACCAATGAAATAGTAACATTCTAGTGTAAATATTGGGAGGCAGAAAAATATTCCTCAGTCTAAAGAGTTCTTATACCACCCATGCACTCCTTCAAGCAGATGAAGGTGGCAGGGTTTATCTGAACACTTTGGGGAGGAAGATTATATGACTTTTCATGTCCCTTTGGCTTTAAAGAAGAGAGTGGGGGGACAGAAATACAATGTTTGTGAATGTCCAGTCCCTAAAATTTCTCACTTATTGATGTCTTGACTGGTTAATTAATTTTTATTTGCTGTATGTCTTCTAAACACATTTTTATATGAGCAGTTCTTGCAGACTTGTACATTTCAAGACAAAAATATTTGTTGTAAGATGGTAAAGTAGGGTAACCAAATTTTGTCATTACAAACTGCTTTCATTTGGTGTTAGTGGGCTCACTCTGATTCGCTTTGGTGGATGTACATTGCAAAGAATATTTTGATATCTGAGGAATAATTCAGATAAAGGAGAACCAAGCCTTCACTGTGCTTAAAGGGAAGAAAAGTAAATGCTAAATGCCTCAGAGCTGGCAATATTTGTTTAAAATAAACAATCTCTCCCCACCCATACACAAATAAAAAGTAATTTTGTGAGCCATGAAACTTAAGAAGTTTATTTTCCTCTGGCTTGCTTTTGTGTGGATTTCCTAGTGTCTGATGTTTTGATTCAGCCTGCGTTGCAAGCTGTCTCTCAGCATATGGACTACTTGTCTGCCCATCTTCTGTTGGACAGCCTATTTATCACAAAACATGGGGAAACTTAATATCTCTCTGGCCTTTCTCCTTTTGTCTGGTTTGGCAAAATTGTCTGATGTGTCCCTGAATTATTGCAGGTAAGAGTCAGACTGAAAATAGTGTGATCACATCCTTTGCTTTCCTTAGGGAATGGACTGGGAAAAAAAGAATCCTAGTGGTAGCACCATTGCTTCATTCACAGTAGCAGGGAAGAATGATTTGGAGAAAAAGGAACATTTCTGCAGCAGCCTGACTTTGGGGTGTGCTCACTGGGAGGATTACAGTTTGGTAACCTGAAATCCAGCAGAGCTGGAAGTATGTGTTACTAGGAACTCCTCTCGTTTTAGCAGTGGACCTCGAGTGCTTTATAAGGAGAACAGTCCCATCGTCCCCATTCATAAAAGTGAGACTGAAGGAGATGCAGAGATTCATGTGGCCAAGGTCATCCCAGGGGCCAGTGGCAGAGAGAGGACTTGTCTTTGTCTCCCCCGAGTCTCCTCCTCTGACAGTCTTCTGTCCACCAGCCCCAGAAGTGCAGAGAGGACTTGAATCACATGAACAGATCAGTTATCTACAAAGTCATGCATATAGATACCAGTCACGCAGAACTAAGCTCTGGCCCCATTTTCATATTGGAGATTAAAGCAGCTCTGCAGAAAGTGTATTTCAACTTTCTGTCTTAAAAATATGCTGCTAATTAGGGATGTAAAGGGGCTGAACTCAGCTGCAAGACTGCTGATCTCTCCTAGTGAGACATTGCTGCCAGCATTGTTTGGACTCCAACTAACCCTTCATTGTCTTCTATCTCGTTGAGGTCCTGAGCATGCACAGAAAAAAAAGGAGGATTGATGTCTTTATATTGTCATTTCTGGCTGTCTGCAGGATACCCTTCAGCCATTTTCAGCAGCGCTCAAAAGTATGCTCTGCTGGTTTTAATCTTGTTTTGCTTTTTGTTTTTGCTGGTGGCACTCTTCCATGCCCAGAGACTTTTTTTAATTTTTACTTTTGTAGCTGTGCAATTCCACCTTATTAAGTTGGATTCTGCTTCTAGTCTCACCCTTCACAGGGTTATCTTTTTTAATGGGTGAAAAAGTGCATATGCCAGCATTCCACACTAGGAGTTCAGGTATGTGATGTACATTGGGGAGTAGTGCTCTGCTTCAAATACCAGTCCTGAGACATGAGAGAAAAAGTCAGCAGTCTGCAATCAGCTTTAGTTGGATTGCTCTTCAATTTAAGCACTATGGAATTTGAGTCACAGTTTTTAGCTTGAAGCAGGTTGGAATTTTTTAAATTTTTTTTTTAACATTTTAGGATCCTCTGGGAAATAAAAATTAATATTTTACATCTTACAGAACAGTATTTTAAATAATGGTTTAGAAAAGATACTGCTATACTGCTGACTCCCAGTAGCATTAGCTATTAAAAAGCATAATAAATGCATTGGAATAAAAATGTTCTAGTAAAGCAAAATATCCTATTTTAGTAATGGATTTTGAAGAGTATTGCTTTTATCCATCTAGAGTTCTGCTAATAAGCTAACTGCAAAAGATCAAGCTGCTTGCATGTGTTGGGCAATAATAAGCAACTTGAACCACTTTCCAGCAAATACTACAGGCCTTTGCTCGGCTGCCGTGCAGTGACTCCAGGGATTTCAGTGGGAGATACTGATCTCGGCAATGGCTCTGTGTGCTTTTGCCAATCAAAGGCATTTACACTATGTCAAAACAATCAGTGATTACTGCTCTGCAGTTTTAATTCCCTCTTTTTGCAAAATAAAAGGACTCGTTCTTGTGGCTTCGGTGCCCACATAAGCATCTCTGCATGCTGATGTAAAGGGTTTTTTTTCTGTACATGGGGACCTGAAAGGTATTTTTGCATAATACCTTCTTTATTTCGGTGTAAAATTCCGTTGGGATGCAATAGGACAGGGTCTGGTCGAAAGGTACCCTGACAGCCTGGAATTCCTGCTTCTGAACAGCAGCTTATCCACAGCACAGAGGTTTCGTGATGCCATAAAATGTGACACCTGCTGCCCCTGCAGCTGGCAGGAGATGCCTCTGGGATGCCCTTCGGCCCTGGTGGGCAGAGCTGCCCCTTCCTCGGTGCTGCAGTAACATCAGCCTCCCAGAGCGGCTGTGCACAGCACAGCCCAGCAGAGACAAAGCCGCTCTCTCCGTGTCTCGCAGAGACATGTTTCCCATTTCGCAGGGAATGTAGAGCTCTGCAGAGCACAACACCCGGGAGGGGGTGCAGCTTCCTCTGTTTCTGCACCAGCCCTCCCAGCGAGCTCCTCCGCCTGTCAGGAATATGCCACGTTATCCCACAGGCAGGCACGGGGATGATTTGTGCTTCTGGGAGCCGCTGTTGTTGTCCTTCTCGCTGGGCTCCGGCTCTGCAGCGCCGGTCCAGCCCACCCAGCCAGCGCCTCGCTCCCCAGGGTGCCCAACCTCATGGCAGCCGGGAAGGGAGCACTGCAGTGTGAGTGCTGCCAAACCCGCCCTGTGACCGACAGTGGGAAATAACTCCCGGAGAAGTCAGCGATTGCTCAGCACCACCGAGAGCAAAATGCTCGGGCTGCATTCACCTCCTAGCCTGTGAACTACGGTGTAAGCATCCTGACAGATTCCTTGCCTCCACGTTGGTAGTCACTAGCAACACCGTTTGATAAAGCCCTGCTCTGGTTTGAGAGCACCGAGCTGAATTTTCTGTTCAGTGTTCTTGACCCTAGAAGACTGGCATTTGTTTACTGGAAAAAACCTCACGGTTACATCTTTAAAGCTCTGCTGCTTGGTTGGCAAACAAATGCTGGGCAGTGCAGCTCTGCTGAGGTTGTGCAAAAAGAAAGCAATTGTTATTCATTAAGCAGATGACAGCAACGGGAGCTAAGGGGATAAAACTCGAAATCTGAAACCACCTGCTTTAATTTTAGCCATAATTGAAGCGGCTGCCCATGGCGTTGCTGATGCACGGATCAGATTTGCACGCCATGCGCTGCTCGCACTGATTTCTGTGGCAGCAAGCTCCAGCCCACTGTCTGCTCTGGCTCAGGCAGGGATGGAGCTCCTGCCTGATTGCAAGTTACAGCGGGTGCTTCAGAATCTGTTTGTTTCCTTCCAGGAGCAAAACGCAGTCGCAGTCTGGCTCTCTGATAGACAGATGCTTTAGTCATTAGTGAGGTTTCTGTGACTACAACACTGTGTTCTAGTATGGGTGCTCTTCCCTCTTTTGTTCCTGGTTCAAGGCAGCGATGCTTTTTTCACTCTTGTGCTCATGCGCTCACTCTCTTCCTCTCCCTCCCTCCCTCTCTCTCTGTCTTTGATCTTGCTGATATGGGGAAAAATATCGGATCCAAATCTGCAGCATATTTAACCAAAACATCCTGTAGAACGGGAATAAATTGTGACAGAGTGCAGCAGCAGGAGATTGCAGTATGGTTGCTTGTACTGCTTGCTTTCTGCTACAACAAAACAGCAGCAATCGTCATGGAGTGCCGGGGTTGTTCTGCAGCTGAATAAGCACTTAGGGACTCCACATTCACAGAGGGCTAAGGTGGCTTTACTGGGAATAGGGAGACTGGGCAAAGCTCCCCTCTCACAGTCTCTAATGCAGGGATTTGTGTGAAACAGGTAAAACGGGAAGAGATCTTTCCTAATGGCAGAGAGGGTCACATCCTTCACTAAATTCCCTGGAGTTTTTGCCACGGAGTTCAATAGCCCTAAGATAACACTGTCACTTTATATCCAACCTTGTTACAGTACTACCAACATAAGCCCCAGAGCTGGGGAGCTCACAGCAACATCAGTGAAGGCAGGAAAAGTCTTGACCTTAGCTGCAGAGTGAAATGTTAGAGTGGGAGCATTAACAGTCTCTCCTTGAGCTGTTTGGTGCAGATTTATACTGCATGTGTTTGTATGTGTATGCCAACTCCCAAAAGCTATGAAAAGCTTTTTTATGGTTTCCTGTGATGATACACAGTCAGAAGGGATACTTGGATGAATAAAGAAATATGCCACGAAATGGGGAGCAGGTGAGCTGCGTGGCAGATGTGTGTTCTGTCCTTTTTTGATGTGGTGCTGCTCCTCAGCTGACAGTATTAAGTGCTGGGAATAAGACAGAAGGCTTAACTCCACTTGGGATATTGCTTAGGAGATCCTCACTGCTTTGGAGCATGGCTCGTTGTGTGATGTAAGATCCCCAGTCCCTTCTGATCGGCATTCCCTACTAAGCATGTCTTCATTCCCCCCCCCTTTACTGATCATTTGCAGCTGTTTACTTTATTTCATGAGAGATTCTGAGAGGGCTGAGGCAGTAACTGGGCTGTGCTGCTCTGTAATGCAGCCCAGAGCTGGCGCCACGTTTCAAGTGGCCAAATGAGATTTGCACTCAAGTCCCAGCAGACACTGCTTGTCTCAGTCAAAGCAGTCCACATTTTTTTGGGGTCTGGTATCTGGACATCTTCCTTGTCGCAATAAAGAGGAGGATGGCTGTGGCATCCAGGCAGTCGAGGTGTGTTACCCCTCCCTGTACTTGGTAAACTGCCAGCACAGCCTTTTTTGCTCTGACATGGAGATACTTCCACCTTTAAGGAGGCATAAAATGTTTTGCAGACATGCGATATCTCCCTGACTTGCTATCAGTTTGGAAAGGGAGTTGCAGTGGTTTTTCCCTGCAGTCTTTTTATCACTCTTGTAATAAGTCTAATACCTGTATTTCAATAATGAATTGTGAGCAAATAGAAACATTATGGGCACTTTCTTAAAAACCTACTAGTTAATGTCAGAAAATTATGAGCTCTAAAGTAGTATCTTTGGCAACCTTTCCTCTATGTACTCCTGATGATAAAGAGGACACCAAAAGCCTATCATGCTGTTTCAGTTCCTCCTTACACACAGCTGAGCTAAAAGTGAATGCACGTGTTCATCCTCCACCAGTGTGTATCTTCCTTCTATGTGCATTTAAATAATAGATTCTTCTTTTATTTATCAAATTATTAGCTTTGTTAAGTACAAGAAGCGGGTAATTGCTGTGCCCACAAGGCATGTGACACCTCTGACAATCCTGGATTGTCTCCTGCAGACTGTGCTGGGCAGTGGGTGCATGGTGACACATGACCCAGTGTGCCAGAGCCCCACCATCCACACCCCTGACTCGTGCTGCAGGAAGGAGACAGGGAATGGTTTGGAAGTGCTCTCAGATCTCCAGATTTTGGTGCAGCTTCAGAGAATGTTCCACTTAGGCCTAAAAGATAGGCATCCATTTCTTTTACAGAAAGGAGTCCTGTGATGTTACAGTTCCACACGTGGCTCTCGTTTCTCCATCCCCAAGGGGTGTCCTTGCAGAAAGACCAAAAGGGTTTGAATTCTTACAAAAGCTCATACTCCTTTGAGAGCTACACAGCCAAGCAGATGCTTTACCGTGAAGGAGAACATCCTTTGAAAACAATCTGGTGCTTATTAATCGATAAGAATTCAGTGCTAGGGGTCCTTCAGCAAGAAAAGAGAAGGAAAGCACATGTGGGTCTGGCCTCCTGAGTGAAAACATGCAGGTTCCATCCCTGTGCTCTGCTGAGGAGCAGGTTTTGTATAGCATTGTTCTGTCAGCACTTTGCTCTCAGTTGCAGTGACATTTGGCAGGATTTGATATGCTTATGTTGAGACTGAGTTGCCTTAGACCAGGCACCAAGCCATTCACCTGCTCACTGGTGCTGCCCTGTAGATATCTAGATTCATTAGGCTCCCTCTTAGCCAGAGAGTTCTCTGGACACTTAATTTCACACACCCACATATGCTCAGAAGTGCCATTTCTGGGAAGGCAGGCTCTTAGATCTTATTTAAAGCTGTGCTGTGTTTCTGGTTTATGTGGGTAGGCACCTGGACTCTCTTATTTCTGTTGCAGGGGACTACAAAATTAGACAGGGACAAGATTAAGTCCTGGGCCTCACCTCCTGCCTCACCACCAATGCTCTCACTCAGACATTGGGAGAAGGGGTCTGGGCACTGCTCAGCCTGAGGGGTTTGTTCCAATACCAGCTGTGTCTCCGAACACCCTCAGCATCCCTGCTGTCACTGCTCTGCAGCTGTATCCTGAGAAATACGAGGCCAGGGGTAAAATGTGAAAGAAGAAAGAGGGTAGAGAGGGGAGTGCTAACCAAAGCCGGTTATCAGGGTGTTGCAGGGGCAGGAGAGTCCCTGGCCCTCCTCCCTGGCGTGCATTACACATTTTGCACTGTGTGCCATCATCACCACTGGAAGCACCACTGGGAGAGTGTCCGGTTTTCCAGCTGCAGAGTCTCAGAGATAGCATCTGTTCCCCATTTGCTGCAGAAGTTATTGAGGTGGCTGTGTGAGACAGGCGGGATTACCCTCTGGGCTTCGATGCCTTTGATGAGGCAGCGTCTGAAGTTAACACTTAAATTAAGCAGACTTGATTTTATTGCCTTTGTGTATTATAATGCCCATGAAATCATTAAAACTTTGTGTGTGCTCCTGGGTCTTCTGTTGTCTCCCTGTAGTGTTTCAGTCAGATGCTGACTTTGTATGACCTGCCTGCCTGAAAAACCAGCAGCTGTCTTCCCTTCCCCACCCCAGCACAAGAGGGACCTCCCAGGGCTGCGGGATACCTGTGCTAGCACTTCCATGGCTTGGTCGGGGTTCTTGGATGAGGGACACCACTTTTGGGAATAATCTTTTTCCCACTTCTTTCTGTCTTACAGATTGATGAACTTCCTGAAGGAGCCGTGAAACCTCCAGCAAATAAATACCCCATCTTCTTTTTTGGGACTCATGAAACGTAAGTGAATGAACATGACCTGTTCCTTTGAAAATGTCTTTTTCCACTGCAGCTAACATCATCTCCTCTGATTTTATTGGAACAAATCCTGACTGAAGCCATTGGGAGCCTAGAGATAGGTCCTACAAGCCCAACTCATTTGTATCAACAAATGGGAGTGAAAGCTGAAAGTAGTTGGGAATGCTGCTGCCTTCGTGGTGTACCATGAGCTAAACATAAAAGCCTGTGTTTCCTGTAAAGAAACGTGTTGGCATGGATTTATTAAAGGGTCTGAAAAAGCCCTGAACTCTGAGGCAGGGGCAAGCATTTTTTACTTGGATGTCCATGATAGCAGAGATCAGGCTCTTGTGTTTGGACATGTTTGAGCTCGTGTCCTGTGTGAGAACTGGTAGCTTGTGATATGAAAGGAAGCAGACCCCAGAGTCTCAGGCAGTCCTCACAGAGCTTTAAAATGTGTGCATTCCTGGGAGATTTGTGCTGGGGATATTGTAGGATGGAGCTCACAGAAGTGATAGAAGAACTGAGCTGGCTGAGCTGATAGGGAAAGAAGGGAATCAGAGCACAAGAGGTAAGTTAGGTCTTGTCATAATTGCTACAAAGTACAGAGTTTCAAGATTATAATGTACATAATTTCTCTAGTATGATGTACAATGTCTCTAGTTTAAACTGTGTCTGAGGTAGCTAAAAAATAAGTCACATTCCATTTTATATGAAATATTTTAATTTTAAAACTTTTCTTTCCCCACTTGCAGGTAACATGTTTTCTAGAATTCCTTTAAAACTGGAAAAAAACTAATTCTGATGATATTTTAAACTCAATGTTAGAGGCTTGAAGCTTTATTAAAAATTTATTGTTTATTTTTGAATTTTAATATTATTCCAGAATAGGATAAGCTCCATAGCTCGCCTATCACATTTTATTTAAAAAAAAAACGTTTAAAGGCAGTTTCTGCTTTATAAAGTTCATAATAGCCTCTCTTTAGTTAAAATATTTCCTCCCATTGCTGGAATGAAACAACCTGATGTTTTGATATATTGTGGTCTACTACTACTGTCACAAAATTATCTGAAAAGGATAAAGTTCAAATAAACTTACAATGCTTTCAAATCAGAAACCAAAATGTAATTATTTTTGAATGGAAACATCATTTTTGAAATACATTTAAGAAAAAAGGCTGACCACTTTTATTCCAAAATGAATGAATCCCAAACTGATAATCTCGTTTGTTTTGGATTTTGTGAGCTCATGATCTCACTGTAGCATCTGAAACACGAAAACAGTTTGTAGTTCCTACCTTATAAATGTGAAAGCCTAACTGTTAAAAATGAACTGTGCATTGCAGGTCCTTAGCTTTATAGCAGAGCAGTGGAAACTTACACTCTCCCAGTGGCAATGAAGGTATTTCAAACAAAGATGCAGACAGTTTTTCAGCGTTTACTGTACATAAAAGGCTGTAGAAACATTTCCATACATTACTGTTGTGCTAAGCTAAGGTAGCTCGCAGTAAGTTTCATGCAGTTTTCCTTTGTTATTTGTGTTAGAACTGTTTGTTTATATTTTTGACAACAAGAAGATGTCTCCTAGTATTAGCAAAAGCATAGATAACATAATTTATTCAGATCCCTTGCTCTACCATAGCATTTAATATTAACGTGACATCTCTTGGTTTAGAAATCACTGTTTGCCTTTCAGGTAGAATGCATTTTATTTGTAATTATATAATTAAGATATTTGTCAATATCCAAGTGAGTGTGGATCCCATGCTGTCTCACGTGGAGTTAGAGGGAAGCTCTTCCCTCAGGGACTTGTCATCTGATGCCTTTAGCAAACAGTTGGCTCTGCACTGGCAAACTTCTTGGCCAGTGGGATGATTTAAGTGAATGGAACTTTGCACATTCATAAATGCTGGGCATAAATCAGGCATTAATCTGAAATAATGATTACAGAAAGGAAGAAATATGATCCTGTGATTAAGGTATTAGACTGAGACTGAAGAGAGCTGGTTTTTCCTCTGTACTCTGCTATCAGTTTGAGTTTGACCTTGGACAAATCTTTGTGCCTCAGAAGCCCATCTGCAAAAAAGGGCAGATTCCCAATGTCGTGGTGAGGTTACAACAATAAATGTGTTGGACATGGTGGAGCTCCACAGTCCCACAGAAATGGAGACCAGAGAGTTAACATTAATTGCAAAGATCATCAGGAAAGTAGGACAGTGATTGTGGTGAAGGACACTGGGACTTGCTGAGCTCTGGTCACTGATGACACAGAACCTTTACATGTGGGAATGAAGGGGTCTTTTTGCCTTCATTGTTTTAATTTAACTTGCGATTGCATCTCAATGTCACAATGCAGGATACAGTAGATATAGATACCCACTGAAAAGAAAGTTATGCATTCTTCAGTTTAAGAGTTAAGAAGTTAGAGTTCTACTGTAATGTGTGTAGAAAATGCAGGATAAATCATCACTCTTCTTTTTTTTTGTAATTATTTTTCCCTGCATTGTGGTGCCTGTGCCTGAAATTAGTTGGCCCAGTGTGTAGCTGACTTAGGCAGCAGCAGAGCACAAAATCCCTCCTTTGCTGTGCTGTCTAAAAAACTATTTGGCCACAAGCACCCTGTGTGTCTCATTGTTTCCTTGTATTACTCATCTGCCTATATTCATCCATTGTTTTTTGTCTTATATGAAATTATAAGATTTTTGGGAAAGAGCGTTTTTATTGTGTTTGTACAGAATTTAGCATGCAGGGGGGCTAATTCCGAGAAAGCAGCTCCTGGGCTTATTGGCAGTATAGATAATAATAAATGCCACTGCTTTTTCTATCCCATAGTACAAGGGATGAATTTTGGCTCACGGGTCCTGGGCACTCCTTACATGCTTTAACTTTTCCTGTGGCGTTTTTAGGCCTTTCTGGATTTGTAACAGTAGGATTGGAAGTTTGGTGCCTTGCTATTGCAAGCAATGACATCACCTAATCCCTTTCACAAACTGTCCAGGTGCCAGTTCCCAGCAGTAGTTAATAGAATAGAGATGCTTTAGTTGTTTCTAGAGATACCCAGCATGATTTTACTACATCAAACATCAGGATGGTGAGCCAGTCCATTAAATCAGATTCACAGCAGTAACTCAAAGCCAGTGTGACAAATAAATAAATAAATAAAACTAGAAAAGAAATGATGGAATGAGCAGAAGAATAGGGAAAGCATTTGCACTGTTAATGTTTTGATTTTTTTGAAGAGGAGAGTTTTAAGTCCTTTTTTGAATGTTACCTTTGTTAAAATGCAGTGCGTTCCTGGGGCCCAAAGACCTTTTCCCATATAAAGAATATAAAGATAAGTTTGGGAAATCGAACAAGCGAAAAGGATTTAATGAAGGCCTGTGGGAAATAGAAAACAACCCTGGAGTAAAGTTTACTGGATATCAGGTAAATGACTTTCACACCTATTCCTCCTTATCTTTCTTGTTTTCTTCTTTGACTTCGTGTCAAAGTGAACATTTTAAGAGTGATGCGGAAGGTTCTGGTTTTGATGGAGCAAGAAAGTTTCACAGCTTTGGTAATTGTGTCATGTAAAGACAACTGTGGTCTCACACTCTGTGACAAATGGAACTTTAATCATACTGCAGAGCCTTTTGCTTTCTATGATATTCTGGGGTGGTGAAGTGGAAAATTCTGCAACAGATTTAGTTGAATTAAAAATAGATGGTTTTATTTACTCCTGTACAAACATGAATAATTTCTGACTTCTTCTTTCTGTTGTTTATTTTTATGTCAGGCTCCGTGTATTTTACACAGACCTTAAGGTCACTGCACTTTTGGTTTTTACATTGGTAATGTATAACACACAGTGCAAAGCTGAGAGGAGTGAGGAGGTGGAGGGTTAAGCTGCTGTTAGGAGACAATTGCTGCTGTACAACAGCTCTCCCTGTTGGGTGTCCAGAGCAGAAAGTCAGTGAAGCTGGAAGGAGAGAGGAGTAGTTGGTGGGCTGTATAAAACAAAGAACTTTTCTCATTAAAAAAACGTGGTCCTTTGAAGGCAGGAATCACCTCCAAAAGAAGGCAAACACCTATTACATTATTATCACAAAACCCTACAAGCCAGAGATACAGACCACCTGCAGAAAAGCTGCTGCCTCTCTCAGTTCCTGTTTCATATTTTCAGCCCTACACATGTTTTGCATACACTTGGGGATTTTGAAAAAATCCAGTGAATAGTCTGTGGGAGATGGGCTGTCAAAGAGTGCTCAGCCTGCTGGTCAGGGTTTGCCTTTCCGAAACACAGAGATCTTGCCCTTTGAGGGGAGTGTAACAGCCATCTTCTCTCACAAAAAAGTCCCTCCTGTTGCAGCCAAAGTCTAAAAGTTTCAGGAGTTTTTCCCAAAGCAGAACATGCCAGGTCTTTCCACTGAGCAGCTCTTAGTTCTCCTCCAGCAAACACGTTTTTGTTATCAGATCTTGTGTTTCTGTGTAAACCCTTCAGAACAAGCTATCCCAGAATCTGCCGCTGATAACTGTGGTGACTGAGAAAATTGCCTTTGCAGCCCTTTTTCCTGATAATTGCAAGAATAACCTGAGCTCTTCCTGACTATTAAAGTGTAAGCTGTCCATTTCCAGTATTTCTATCTTCAAGGCAGAACAAAAATCAAGTACTAGTTATTAGTGGTTTTTATTGTTTATGTTGTTATTGTTGTTGTTATTTTAAAGGCAATTCAGCAACAGAGCTCATCAGAAACTGAAGGAGAAGGAGGAAATACAGCAGATGCCAGCAGTGAGGAGGAAGGTGATCGGGTAGAAGAGGATGGAAAAGGAAAAAGAAAGAATGAAAAAGCCGGCTCAAAACGGAAAAAATCCTACACTTCGAAGGTTATCTTCTGAGTATTTCTATTGTTACCCATGGGCATTTATAATTGGAATACTGTTCACCTCATGGAAATTTGTTCTTCCTCCTTTAGCATTTTGATTCCCGTACCATAACAGTGCTGTTCAAACAGGCAAAGGAAAGTGCTCTTACTTTGTACACAAGTAGAGCAGGTGAGACAGCAGTGGAAATACTCTGCCCTGTTCTAGTGCCCACACGCTGAGAAGAAGGTGAAACTATGGGAGGGAGATCAGAAGGGCTGGAAAGAAAACCCATGCAAAGATGGATTGATAGGTTTGATCATTTTAGATAGGTCTCTCCCAATGAAGAACAAAAAAAGCCTTAGGAGTGTGCCTCCTGAGAGTCATGAGTTCAGGTGTGATTCCTGTCCAGGAGAATTCAAGCTTCCCTCTCCCATCTCCCAGAATACCCCAGATGCTGAAAGATCTGGTAGGGTCAGATGTGCTCTGCTGCTCCTCTTGTAGCTGAGTGTAAAATACTTCAGTCCAGGATACAGAATGGGAAGGAGGAAGAACTAATTCATTAAGCAGGGAGCAGGGTGCTCGATTTGTAGATAAAAGACCTGCACTGTAGTACCTACCAGCCCTGCTAATGTCTAAAGTAACAGTGTAGATCAGGAAGCTGAGAGTAATGTGTCTGTCTCACAATTGCTGGTGGACATAATCACCTGAGAAGTGACACCTTTGGGTTCAGATAGACTTCTCACTTGTCACCTGGGTGAAGGGGAGCAACATTATAGTCACTTCCTCTGGTTCTGTGTGTGCCTCCAGGACTGTACTTTGCCTGAAAAATTGTGGAAAGTGTGGCAGAGTAAATTTATTCACATTCATGTTATTCTTCTCTGAAAGTGAAAACTAATTGAAATGAGAAGAAGCAAGCAAACAATCTGATCCAGGCTCAGTTTGGGGGAGAGTGTGAATTTTTGTGGTTGATCCACCGAACAAAATGTATTAAGTAATTTCACCCCCTTTGTGTGTTTTACATTAGAAATTCAGGTCTGGTCTACCATCTTCTTTCCAGAAGACTCTGGGCAAACAGAGGATTAGGAAAATGGTGGCTTAATGCCACAATTTATCCTTTTGTACTGTAGAATTGCATAACATAAAGGGAGCAGAAAAGATGTATTGGTTCCACATGGCTCTGGTGTTAATATATTAAAGCTGACAGCACTAAAAAAAAGTATGGAAAGCAGCTCTGCTAATGTTATTCTCATTTTACATCTCTGTGTTTAATCAAAACTTTTGTCAAGCTGGCACCATCTGTTTCATTAACTAACAAAACCTACAGGTGACCCAACACTAATACCCAGCTCCTATTACTGTGTCTGTCTTTCAGTCAATTGAGCTGCCAACCTGTTCTGAACACAGAATTTCACAGAAATTTCCTTCATTGGTGGCAGTAACTCCAGCTACTTCACCTGAAAAATGCTTTTCCTCCCCAATACTCACCTTGAACAGGGAACTGCATGATCAGACAGCATTCCACATACATTTCAGAAGTGTCTTTCTATGGCTGAAGCTCAGGTTTTAATTTTAACTTTGTTGTTGATCATTTTAGAAATCCTCCAAGCAGTCACGGAAATCTCCTGGAGATGAAGATGATAAGGACTGCAAAGAGGAAGAAAATAAGAGCAGCTCTGATGCTGGGGACGCAGGCAATGACACAAGAAACACTTCTTCAGATTTGCAGAAAACCAGTGAAGGGGTAATCTTCTGTTCCTGTCATTCACTTCCCATGCAGTTTGCTCCCGGGGGGCTTTGGAGCCAGGGGTGACCTGTGTGTGCCACGTGCCACCTTCTTGGGTTACATTTCAGTGCTCAGAATGTGTCTAGAACAGAAACATGGACTTGGTGCCTGCACTGGTACAAATTTTGCTCTACAGAAATGACTGAAAGAGAAAAGAGCATTATTTTTGTTCCGACACTCGCATAGATGTCAGCTGAGAGGAGCTACTGAAAACCATGAGCTGGAATGATGCAGAATTGATGTGAGAGCAGAATCAGACTGTTTGCATAATGCATGCTGGCTCACTAACGGGGAGCCTGCTTACCCTTTCACACTTGTTTAATTTGTGCAGTCCCACTGTCTTGTTCAGAGTTCATGAGGGTTCATGTGCACATTACAGACTCTGCACACTGCAGGTTCCAGGGCAGATGCTGCCCCGGGCTGTGACCTTCCCAGGACAGGATATACAGTCTGCTCCAGAGCAGCTCCATACAGCCTCCTTGTGTGTTTGTGTCAGTTGTGTGTTCATATCAATATTCCTTGTTGTGACCACAACAAGACAGGAAGGCTGCTGAGCAGGGGGATTAGCGTGGCAACTGGTTGCTCAGCCACCCCTAACAACCCCTGCTATTTCTGAGCCTTTGGAGCAGCACCAGCCTCTCTGCTCCAGCACTGACAGCTCCGACTCAGAACCAGTCCTTGTGCAGTTCCCATGCCAAGGCTCTGCCACGTGGGCAGCAGCCGGGCTGGGCTGTTGCAGGAGCTGAGTGACACGAATCCCCAGGTGTGAGAGGAGGCCAGCCAGCACAGGCTCTCATCTGACACTGCTGAGGAGCCTTAGCACCCAGCTGCGTGCTCAGCCTCAGCCCTTTCTCACAAAACACAACCTCTGGGGAGCTGCTGTTGTCTCCTGCTAAAAGACTCCTCCCACAGCTTCCTTTCCCCGTGTCTCTCTGCAGTGCAGTGTATTTGTTTTGTGACTCTGTTTTATAAAGGCTTTGATAGGTGGCTCATGGGGTCACGAGGAAAATGTGCCCTGAGTGTCTCCCATTCACTCTGAACAAGCTGCTGCCTTGAGCCAGAGACTGATGCAAGGAGACACTGCCCGGCTGTGCCCTCCCAGCTCATCCACAGAGTGGCAGAGGCTGGGGCTGAGGAGTGTGGCCCATGTTCTGCCTAGTGAACCCTGTGACACTTCCATGTCTTCAGATAGGTATTGGAGTGAGAATACTGTTCATTAGATGTATCTGAGGTAGCAAGAGGTTCAGGAGGGCCTGCTGTGTTTCCCATGTTTGTGGCAGTGACAGAGGATGTGCCTGTGAACTTCAGGCACGTTTTCCATTCACTGAATTAGGTCAGTCACGGACTAAGTGGCTAAAAAGTCACACAGGATGTTGGCTTTGTGGCTGTTGACATTCATATGGCTCTTTCTTCTGTGTGTGACACGCTTCTGACATGCTTGGGAGGTAGAGTCCAGCATGCTACAACATCATGGTGCTTCTCAGCATTTTTAGGATTGCAGATATTTTAGCCTCTGTGCTGAAATACTGAAAAACTGTCAACAGTCTTGTCCTTCCTGCCAGCATCAACTTGAAGAAATATTCACAGTCAACACTGCCATACCCATGTGGGGAGGTGGCTCTGCTCTGATTTCTGCAGCCCCAGCACTCAGCCTTGAACTCACACTTGAGCAACCAGTCTGTTACTAGGTCTTGAATGCTTTTAATGTCCTGGAAATGGTGGAGTTTTAGTAATATGGATTAAAGAGACAAGGGGAATATGGTTTTAAGGGCAGCTTGAGATAAAAGCAGTGATAAGTTTGGAAAAGTTCACACCCTGGTCCACGTATTTCACTTTGGGCATTTCTGCTGCAAAATCATCATTTCACACACGAATCTTCAGTGTTTCACTGAGCTTTTGTCAGTAGTGCAATTCTCTTTGAGGACCAGGAGGGGACACTCCATCTCCTGCTGCTCCTCAGAGCCAGACCACGTGTCTTTTTAGAAGATCTGCCTTCAGAAGGCACAGGGCACCTGGGGAAAGAGTAGCAGGTTCTTTTTCAGTTGCTGTTAAACAGCCAGTCCCGCAGCGTGTCCGCATTGGTGAGCTGGTCCTGCTGGACACTGCCACCACATCCTGCTGGACACACGGACCAGGGCTCTGCTGCAGGGCATTGAGCTCCTCCAGCCCACACTCTTGGACTTCTCTGCTGTAGAAAGGAAGGTTGGAAGAGACCAACACGTGCCTGCAGAGTTGGGATGTGAACCTTATGTTCACACACATTAATTCAGAAGAATGTCTTGATCTGCTAAAAGACACCACCATTGATGAGATAATGGTCTCTTTAGAAGCAGTTAGCTCGTGAGAATAGCACTGGTGTGAGGAAGATGAGCTTCCTCCCCTGCAGGGTGCAGCACCCATGGCTCTGCTGTCCCCAAATCGGCCACGCCAGGACGTTGGTGTGGCCATGAGATGGCGCCAGGACCCTCCAGAACGGGCATGGGGTGCAAACCAGTGCTCAAAATAAGGTGTAGAAAGATACCCTGAGGCAGAGACAAGCAAAACAAGGGTTCAGGGCCCTGACCTCAAGGGCAGGCGTGTTTCATTCCCAGGTTTTGCTGCCTGCTCATGGAGGCTGGGCCACCTCTGTGGCTTGGCCTCCCTACCCAAGGTGCTCCCGATGGGCTGAGGGTGCCTTTGTCCCCCCTGCTCTGCACCTCCCAGGCCTCAGACCATGCAGGAGTTGCCTCAAGGAGACAAGCAGCTTTTCTCTTAATAAGACTACTAATAATGAGGTGGTAATTAGCTTTTTTAATGCCTGGGCTGCAGGCTGAAGACACATCTCCCCTCCTCAGATCAGATGGAATCTTGCCTTTTAATCACACTCTTACCCTCAGCATTACAGGGATCTTCTTGAAGGGCTAACAGCCAAAGTCAAATGATTGCAGGAGCACCTTCACCTATATTTTTTAATGAAAATTCTAACCTCCAGGTGGTAGAGGTAAGCTTGAAAATGCGAAGTGATGGCTTCCTGAAGACTCAAACCCAGAGCAAATAAAAGTACTTTCAAAGCTATTATATTTTTTTTCAGCCAATTTCATACTGTTCAAGGGCTCAACTTGTGATTTTCTTTTTATCCCTTGGGTAGACAAAGGTGCTTTCTTTTTTTATCTCCATCCCTTACTTTCTCAGCTATTCTGGAGTACTACAGGCACTCTCAAGAAAGAGACATTTCCTCAGTCTCAGCCACAGTTGGTAATTGTGTCCTGTCACTACCTGTTTCTCAGGCTCTTTCCCTAAGTGCTCTTCTTTGGCTGATTCCTTCCCCAGAAAGATGCAGAGCCTGAACCTCAGGGGTTAATCATCCAATATTAATTAACTAATAGTATATTAGCTAAGACAGCCCATCCCAGAGTTTGCTCAAATCTTGAGTCACAGAATCTCCCCAGGACTGTTCTCTGCTGTTAAATACTAAATTGTTTTGGCTTTCTCAGAACACCACATAAAGAGAATTTTCTGGTGGAAAGGTATTCATGGCTCTATGTTGTTTACTGTCATGGTATTAAATTAGCTCATAAATTAGTGAAATCATGGCAGCAGATTTACATTCCACATTTAAATCTCTTGTGACCTGTGTCTTTAGTTCTTGGCTGGCATAACTCTGAATCTTTATAACTGAACACCTAAACTGCTTTTTGCTTTTACTCTCTGGATGGCCACATACTGATGTTTGAGAGCTGGCTGGGGTTCTGGCCTTACTAGAGAGCGTTTGAATGTCAGGGTCAGCACACAGGGTATGTGGGAAGTTTTCCTTTTGGCACTCAGTTTTAGTGACAGTCCGGGCAATGTGTTGGTAAAGGAGGCATTTGCTTGGTGTTCAGGTGCAGGGGGTGAATGGTCTGACTGTCTCCAGAGAAGAATAAATTTGCTGGAAATAAAATACATTTTCTTGCTCCTGGTACAGCCTGAATATTAAAATGGAGTAAAGGACTGTGATCCTTTTACTCACACTGACAATCAGTTACCAACTGAGTCAGTGGATCTATTTGTGGAGGCAACTGCCAGCATGAATAAGGGGATCAAAATCTGGTCCAAAATTATTGCCATCTGACACCATTGCATTTGGGAGAGCATATTTAAAACAGCCTGTGTCCAGGTTTTTTTGTTGTGATGTTCTTGTGGGGTAGCAACAGTCCCGGTTACTGCTGAGAAGTACAAGTTCAGTGGCCAAACTGGCCAGAGAAACACAGGTTCACTGTGTCCTTCTGATGTGGTTTTGAGATGTTTGGTTCCCTTGCTCCTCTTTACTTATCAAGAATAACATTGGTTAGGCTGCGTAACAGGTTTGGGGGGGGTTATCAGCATTGAAAGCATTTTGTACAAAAAATGAAAACTGGGTATGTTTTTCTGTCTGACTTTTTTTCTGCAATTTGAGGCAAGCTAAAATCTAGCCTTCAAAGCAAAAGATAACATTTGTAAGAATGTATCTAACTATTGCACAGTAAAAATTTCTATGTAAAAATCAAATAGTGGCATAGTATATGGTGTGAAGAGCTGTGTTGTTTGCAGCCTTCCGGTAGCTCAGGATAACAGCACTGCTGGCTAAGGGCATGGGACATAATTCAGGAGAAACATAAATGTCTGAATGCAAGGTGAGATTAAAGCAGCCAGTATAGATGAAATATTTGCAGCTCTGTGTACATCCAGTCCTGTAACCATTTTGACCTCAAACCAACATGGAATAAGGACTACTGTACAGAGCAAGTAAATAATTGTCCTTCTGCCCATGCAGTTTTAAAGTACAGGATGGCTGAATTAGTTGCCAGATACTGTTAAGGAAGAAATTTTCAGTGCCAGAAAAAAAAAAAGACGGCAGTTTGTGGATTTAGTTTTGTTCCCTGCTCTGTTGTCTCTGTGCTGTCATTGACAACAGAAACTTTGCACTCGAATCCGTCAGATCCTGTGCTCTTTCCTTTGTGTGCAGCAGCGCTGGGCAGCGCGGCACACGTTGTACCACGGCTTACAGTTAAGCTGAGAGACTTGTTCAAACAAAGATGATGGGAGTTGATCTGTTTCTGGAGAGGGTGAAACCATGGAGACGGCGGGATGTGCTCAGCTCTGCCGCATCCCCGAGCAGCGGCTGCGGCACCGGGAGCTGCAGGGCAGGGCCCGAGCGAGGCCTGGCAGCCACGCTGCCCCTGGGGCTCTCTGCTTCGGGGGGCCTGAGACCTGCTGGCTTCTGGGGCACCTGGCACTGCACCCCGGAGACAAAGCGTGTGCCGTGCTGGAAGATGGCACTGGGAACTGGGAAAACCCCAGAGGATGATCTGCATTATCTGTGTCTTTGTTGTCCCTCCCGTGCCACGCTGTGGCCCAACAGCTGTGTCTGTGAGGCAGTGTGGAGGGGGAGTATTAATATTCCCACGTAAGAATGATGCCTACCCAATCTTCTGGACATAGCCCAGAAGGGAATTGTGGTTAATAATTGCAAAGGTTTCATACTCCAAAAGGACAGCTTTCTATACTGGATCTGAGAGTTACAGCATAGTAGAACCAACTGTGTTACCCCCATCCTCCCTGTCAGTGCTGGGCAGCAGCTGCCATGAGACCCTTAGCAGAAGGCAGGGCTTGATGGACTGATCACGTGTAGTTGTTTTAAGGGGTGTCCGTGTCTGAAGGGAAAGGAACAGCAGTGAACCCATCCAAAGCATCTCTAAGTATGATCTCACTGATTCTGAAACGGGAGAGAGGCCTCTGGAGTGCAGTGTGCTGGATGAGCAGCACATGGTTGCACCTTTTGGGGGAGTCAGGGCTCGGGCAGTTCAGTTCGTGTAAACCATTGCTGCATGCCTGAGCACTTGATAATAACCCCTGATTGTGTGTCGTTAGTCAGGATGTACAAGGGCCTCCCACACGGAAAGCACAGCTTTCCATTTTTACTGTTCACAAACCACGTGTCACAGGAGAGAGCTGCACTGACCTAACACAGGGAAGATATTGTGGCATTGTAGAGAAGGGATGCCTTGGCCAGGGGTGGGTGGTCATGGTGCACTGCATGCTGTTGGCTAAAGTAATGTGTCCCAGGGCCATCAGGTGAGTTTTGCCATCTCTGTTCAATTGGAGGAAACCGAGACTTGTAGACACTTGCCATGATCGTGTGAGGACAGTCTGATCCTGATCCCACTAAAGTCAGGGAAAGCAAGAGCTGACCTTGACTCAGCCGTGGAAGTGGGAGTTCCTTCCTTTTCTGTCATCACCTTACAGTGAACTGGAGCCAAACTGTTTCCTTTTCAGAAGCAGCATTTGGATCCCTTAGTGATGAAAATGTTTATCTTTGCTCATGCTTGCTAAGCTTTCGTGTGTTTGAACAAGAGGGCGTTCTTGTGGCGGGACATCCAGGAATGCAGCAGTGCCTGAGCTGCTGCATGGAGCCCATCAGTGATTTAGTGCAGTGGAAAAAAGCAAAATTTGGCTGTGCCTGAAGTGTGGTACGAGATTTGTAACGGAGTGACTGGGGGAAAAACCCACCCACATACATCCCTGGGGCTGTTATTGAATACAGCCCTAAATGTCTACTTTCAAACTGTGCTCTTTAATATTTTGTAGGGATATGTTTAGTTAATGTAACAAAGCAGTTTTCTCTAGAAAAAAATCTGTTTGAACAGACCAGGTGGTTACTTGTACCTGTGACCTTGAAGTGTGGAAATATGACATCAGTTGTATAAAGTTTGATGCAGCATGTTATTTCTTACATTAAATGGGACTTTTTTCTCTTTCTCTTTCAGACTTAACCAACATAATGACTGCTGAATATTAAGGGAAAACACAAGAAGGTTACATGTTTGGTTGTCTAATATTCTTGGATTTGATATGAGTCACCACATCTGTTCATTAGTACCATCAACAGCATCCCAGTTTGTATGCACATTATTCACATTCCTATCTGTTGTGTTTGCAGAAATGACATTTTTACCCTTTTTTCTAAGGGTTACTTTTTGATTTTCATATTATTTGGTTGCATGAAGTTGCCCTTTTCCAGTGGCTGAGGTTTATGAAGATATCGCATACTTGAACATGTTTTAGATTCCTTTTCTAGACAGAAAAGGCATAACTCCAAATTATATCATTCTAAATCAACATTTTTTAAACACAACTAAATCTTAGAAATGAGTCCCCTCCATACAATGCTACAATATCTTCCACATACTAACATAATTTTAAATTTTCCTATATCCATACTCTCTTGGGTTTTGATCAGTTTACGACATAAAAGAAAAATTCTTCTTCAGTTGAGATCACCGCCAAGTTCAATAATGTAATAAAATACCTTTCCTTATTAGAAGTACCTAGCTAGTTATACTCTTAATACTTCTCCAAACCATGATGTAATGTACACTATCTGACTTAGTTCCTATATGTGGAGTTAGTGAAAGTCTTTTTGTGTTTCTTTAGATTAATACAAGGATTTTTCCAATGCCAACACAATTTGAAATCATTCATTTGGATGCTTTCCATTTTTAAGCTTACTGTGATATACAGCCCTATGGGAAACCAAAACAAAACATCAATTTTAAATAACGAAAGGCTTAAAAAAGGATGCTGTCATTCTGGCTTTTTTTTTCCTTTTGGAAATAGAACTAGACTAGTAAGTAAGCATTCCAAATCCATTACTCTGTGTACATTATTGTTGCTATTGTGATAATAGAGATTTTTATTTATTTTTATGCCAGCTTTTATTGTGAAAACATATTTAGTCTGGTTTTATCAATCCTTGTTATGCTTGTCCTTGGAACATCTTTTGCGTATTCAAGGTTTGTAGTTGATGAGTTTACTGTAAAAAACTAAAAAAAAAAAAAAACCACAAGGAAAAAAAAAACAAGAAAAAAAAAGCCTGTAATATCCGTCCACCAGGAACTATTTAAACTTATACATATACTTCTTCTAGTTCACACAATTCCAGAATTACAAGTGTTACTGTATGCACATTTTCTTAACACAGTTACCTTACCTCACAGTACTACTAACACCATTTTAGAAACGGCTGGTTAACTAAATGTTAGATCTGTCAAGCCTGGCACACAAGTTAATGTGGAATTTTCTTTTATACTGGCATAGTTGCTAAAATTTTGAAAGTATACACTGTGGCCTAATTATTTGAATTCTAAAGGATTCCTAAGTCTTTTTTTTTCATTATTTTTATCTGCATAGTTTGGGAAAGTTTTACATCTCCTTTGAAGATTTAAGTCAGAAATTTAGCAAGTAATGGAGGCATCATGTTTTCAAGGAGACCCTTGATAGATGGAGTAACTGTGAATTAAGGAATAATAAGCTCCTCTGAAGTGAATTTTTAATTACTGCACTCCCTTAATGCAGTTCACTGGTGCCATGAATGTCATCCAGGATATATTTTCTAACAGTGCTTTTCCTGTAATGCACCTTTCTGTTAAAAACAGATGACATTTTGTCATTACTAAAGCTGGGGTGGTGCAGGCATATCCATAGTGACTACACTTGAATTATTATTTACTGTAAAACACCTAGGAGATTTAGACTTAGTGTATTTATTACTTGAGTGAATTTGTTCAGGTGTTACTTCTCTTCTGATAACTGGATTTTAGACACCAAATATTTACTTTCCTTTTATTTCATCAATTAATAAATTTCACTGCCAGAATAACATCTTCTAGTCAAAGAATATGTTTAAAAACCATTAGGAAAATAGGCTACTCTTTGCCAAAAGGACATTGACCACTTTTCATCCTTTCATTCAAGGCAAATTCCTCTTTATAATTGCCAAAAAATTTCAAATCAAGGTGATGCACTCCCCAAAACGCCCCACACATGACACACTCTGACTTTCTATTCACCTAAGTTGTACAGCTCTTTTACTGCAATACTGATGTCATAGCAAAGAATCAGCTTAAGGCAATGTTATTTAAAGATTCTTAGTAGCAAGCTATAACTAATACTTCCTGTCAATTTTATGATTCCTCAGCAGCATACCATGCTCAATATACTCACAAGTGACCTGTATTTGTCTTTTCGTGTCTATTACTTCCCAAAACAAATGCTTTATTCATTCAAACGAAATTGTATAAATCACAGTGACTTCTTTTTAACTAAAGGTAATAGTAGACAAAAGTACCATGGTAGCTGGAAGTGTAATGCAGTGTTCTTGTTTGACGGCTTTTCTGTGTACAACGTAAACCTCAGCTGGTTTGATAAGAGAGCTGCATTTGGAATTAGGTGTTATTTGGAGGAGAACGAGTTCTTTTCAATTGTCATTGGAGTGCTGCACCAGGGCTTTGATTTGCATAAAACCTGGTTATATTTAGTATCTGCTCATGTATCCATGCTAAATCTGCTGTGCTTCATCAGCACACAAAGATTATCTTTCTGCCTGTATTTCTTCTAAGATCTTCCTTAGACTTCTTATTATTGGAAGGTATAATACTTCAGTTTAAAAATATGCATGAAATCATACCTATAATACTCATGTGTATCCACAGGTCCCCTAGTATCCCACCTTTCTGTTGAATTTGTTCTTCAACCTGCAATAAATGTCTGCAACTGATATTCAATTGCAAAAGGACTCTTCCCTGGAAGTTGTAATGACTTCTGAGGTGCACAGAATCTTGGTAAACACATGAAATTGTCATCAAAATTATAGAATCACAGAATGTTAAGTGGTTGGATTGACCTTAAAAATCATATCATTTCAATCCCCCTGCCAGGGGCAGGGATACCTCCTGCTAGATCAGGTTGCTCAAAGCTTTATCCAAGCTGACTTTGAACACTGCCGGGGATGGGGCATCCACAACTTCCCTAGGCAACCTGTTCCAGTGCATCACCATGCTCACAGTAAAAAATTTCTTCCTAATACCCAGCCTAAATTTTCCCTCTTTCAATTTGTACCCGTTACTCCTTGACCTACCACTACTAACTTAGTGATAGTTCCTAGTTTCCTATACAATTTCCCTGTATTCCTCCTGTCCTTGTTTCCACTTCCCAAAAGCTTCTTGGTTTTGCTCTGTTTGCTCAGCAGCTCCTTACCTGTCCATGGAGGCCTCTTGGCACTTTTTCCAGGTTTCCTCCTTGCTGGGCTTTATAAATCCTGAGCTCAGAGGAGGTGATCCTTGAAATTCATCCAGCTTTATTGGGTGCCTCTGCCCTCCAGGGCTTTATCTCATGGGACTCTACCAAGCAGGTCCTTAAAGAGACCAGAATCTGCGCTCCTGAAGTCCAGGGCAGTGAGCTTGCTCTGTGCCCTCCTCACTGCTCTGAGTATCTCAAATTCCACCATCTTGTGGTCACTGCAGTCATGTCTGCCTTGGAATACTACATTCCCCACCAGCTCCTCCCCACTGGTGAGCACAAGGTCCAGCATGGCACCTCTCCTTGTTGGCTCCTCAATCATTTGTTGTCATTGACACATCCGAGGGACTTTCGGGATTGCTTATTCCCTGCTGTGTTGTCCCTCCAACAGACATCCAGGTGGTTGAAATCCTCCATGAGGATCAGGGCTTGCGAGCATGAAGCCATTCCTGTCTGCCTGTAGAGCACTTCATCCACACCATCCTCCTGATCAGGTGGTCTGCAGCAGATCCACACTATAATATGCCCTGTCCCTGCCCTCTCCTTACCCTTGACCCACAAGCTCTCAGCTGGCTCCTCATCCTTCCCCAGGCAGAGTTCCATACTCTCCAGCTGGTCATCGATATGGGGGCTACACCCCTTCCTCATCTCCCTAGCGTGTCTTTCCTAAAAAGCCTAGAATCTTCCATTCCAATGCTCTAGTCATAGGAGCCGTCCCACCATGTCTCCATGATGCCAATGATATACCCACACAGGCGTGAGCACGTCTCTAGTTCCTCTTGTTTGTTCCCTGTACTGCATGTGGTTGTGTAGAGGGGTCTGAGCCGGGCCCCAGGCTCTGGATAAAGCCAGCTCGCTGGCTGGAGTATCTGGAATGCCTTTGCACTTTTCTGAGCATACCTTACAGGTGTCAGCATCCCACTGGCAGGGTTGGGATGGATAGGTGCCCTCCCCTGACAAATCTAGTTTAAAGCCCCCTTCACTAGTCCGGCAAGCTGCCCACCAAAGATAACTTTTCCCTTCTTTGTTAAATGGACCCCATCAGCCCCCAGTAAACCAGGCTTGGCAAAGCAAGAACCATGGTCTGACTAACCAAAACCCCGACTATGGCACCATTGCTCTAACCATTTGTTCACCTGCCAGATTCATCTGGCCATTTGAGTCCCTCCCCTTCTGGGACAGGGTTATTAAATTATCTACTTTTGGTTTTTTTAAAGGATGTAATACTTGATCTTACAGACAGATTTTTAATACATTGTCATACTACCTAGTCATATCTCTCATTTTGTCCAGGTAATAACAAAAAGCACATCACTGGGTTTGTGCACTCGTGTGTGGTATGTGTTAGTGTGACAAAAATATGTCCCATGCAAAGCTATTACTGTTGGTGATTAGGACAACATCTTTACACATAAATGCAAATGTTCATGGTAGACTTTGACATCAGTGCAAAAAATAAGACCAAACCACAAATACATGAAGAGGGCATAAGATCATTCCCTTCTGTGGTATTTAGGGAGTTTGTAGTAGGCAAAAAGGAATGATATTCATGTTCTCTTATTATACTAGATTTTCAGGGTTCTGCATCCAGCAGCTCCTAGCATTTCATTTTTTCCTACTGGCTGCAAAGCCCTCTGAAAATACCTGATTACTATGGCATCAGTGTGGAAGTATCGTACAAAACTGACCCAAAGGAAAAACAATTGCCACTGCAACAATCAATATATTTATTAAATAAGAACCATGGCTTTGTCAAACTACAACTGCCTATGTTCCACATTTTGGATTTAGTTATAAGAAAAATGCATCCAAGAAAGCTCTTACCAAAGTTAGTCACAACTTGGTTTCTGTTATGCAGAAAACTGAGGTGTGTTCTTATAAATAATGGAATGAAAACCCAGGTTGTTGCATTCTTTCTTATCCTCCCAGGAAAAAAAAGGTTTCTAAATGTTTTAGTGTCATATTTACCATGTGAAAACATTCAGACACCAGTACTCAGGAGTTTTCTAGTGCAAAGCACAGGGATTTAAGTACCAAGAGCTCTGATCTCAAGGCACCTGGAATGAGCTTCAACAAGAGGAACCTTCACTGTATCCAAATCTGTAATCATCAAAGCACTGTTGGCCACTGCAGTCTTGGCAGCCTCAGCCTACAAACTTGGGTTGCCTTCGTCTTTATACTCTGGACACCTGGGATCCTGCAGTCAAGTATCACTCTGCATGAAAACAGTCCCATATCATGGAGTTCCTGAGAATTCTACCAAGTCCAGCCAGAAGGCAAATGTCAGAAAGGCCTTTATTTAAAAAAAAAAAAAAAAAATACATTGAAATAGGTATTTCCAGGAAAAAAAAAAAGGTTTTATTTCTACCAAACTGTTTTTCCAGAAATTCATGGTACTTTCAGAGCATGTCAGACACATCACTGAACTCACACTGTGCTTTCTTTTACACACAGCTGAGTTCTGCTCAGCTAGAACTGAGTTACACAAAACATTTAGGCACAAATTCTCCAAGCATAAACACATATAACCCTGTTTAGTTCAGGTATGGATGCCAAGTTGAGTATAACTGTTTCCAGGATCCACATTTAATCTAAATTACTAACACATACAACTGCCTTAATGTACATGTGGGGTAGTAAAATACTCACACATATATGCAGAGCAAATATTACCCTTTCTTCATATGCAAACAAAGTGACAGCCAGCACGGAAGTAAATGTGGATTTGTTTTATTAGACTTCAGGAGAAGAAATTGTCCAGCTCTGATGAGAATATAGATTTTAGGTTTTAATTATTATTCTAATGGAGTCACTTTCATTTGCAATTACACATTTCATTTTGCAATTTAATAAATCATCACAGTGGGAGATAAATCAGCAGACATTCATGCTTCAGCCTGAAATTTCTGGTGTCATTTGCATGAAAGACAACATCTCAGAGAAAACACACTCCTGGTTACATTTTCACATGGTGGAAATAGCTGCTAAAAGCTAAAGAGATGCAGCAGGGACAGATTTATTTGAAAGAAAAGTCACACTGGCAATATTTAAATATGGAAACTTCATGATGATAGTGTGATTTTATATAGCTCAGAAGTAGAATAACTTTTTACTGAGACTCATGATCTTAAATGTTTTCCGTGATATATACCAACATAGCACTATTTTTTCTTAAAAAATCCTACATACATTGAAGTCATCATGTTACTAACACTCATAATAGGCATCCATAAGAAAAATAACAAGTTTAACTAACCAGAGTTATGATCATGCATAATAAGTGGGCCACATGGAGGAGGCACATTTTGTCAATGACCTAGAGAAAAGACGTGTTTTTGTACATCTTCACTCACAAAAACAATTACTTACATTTCCATATTTTTGCTTCAAGATTAAAAAATACAACCACAGAAGAGGAAATAACCTTGATAGCAGTGGCGCTCCTTCCAACTTTTAACTCCAGGCTGGAAATCAAACAATTAGTTGACGATACAATGTAACATACTATAAAATGTTTATTGAACTCTAGACAAAAGGATGTTGACACTGATTGAATTTACACTTCTTCCTGATCTTTATGTACTCCCTCATCTTTATTTTAATTATACATTAGAGAGCTTTCAAGTAAACTGATTTTTAAATACAAATACATGCAAATATATTCTCAGGAAAGTGCATACTCTTACTGGAAGTCTTCTCATTTCAGGAATTTAATACAGAAGTTGAAACCTGTATCAGCTTCTTTCTACATAACACTTGTTTTTCTGCCTAAAAATAGCCCCCAAGAGCATCATTAAGCTGTATTGTTTCTTTGCTAGACATGCAAGTAAACCAGAAATGTCTCCAGTTTGGAGGAAGTTAGTGACTTCTGAGGTCTCTAGCTTGACCCAGAAATACAATCCTAAGAATAATTTTAGTGCGTGTGATAGGAAAGGGAAAAAAACCCAGTACTGAAATTTTCTTGCAGCATAAGTTCCATGTGTTAAAATAAAGAGTTTTGCAATAGGAGGCATTAAGTAAAGATTTTACAGAAAAAAATAAGAGAGAAAAGCAATAAAGTCTCAATTGTTACAATTATCTTTGATAGTTTTTCATTTAAGTTTGAAGACTGAGCAAGATTTCACAAATTAGAAATGACCTTGCATGTTTTTAAAACTAGGGGAGTGTTGAGACAAGAAGCAAGAGGAGAACACAGCTGGGTTGCAGAGTCTTTTCACCAAGAAAACAACTTTAAAGGACCTATGGATTAAACAGTTTGAAATACTGCAGACCAAAACAATGTCAAAATTCCATTGAACTGGGGAAAAGAAGTGAAAGCAAACTAAAAGATATTCATAACTACAATATCTGCCTCAGACATGGGAGAAATACACAGCCTATTCGATTACCAAGAACACTTTTTATTCCAAAAAAAAGGTGAAAGATATTTCTTTATAGCATGAAACACATAAGCAGAGGATATGCATTAATCATAGCGAGAAAGCAAAAAATTAAAGTAGAAGCTAAGTAAAAAGAAATGCATAAATACAAAACTAGAGAGATGAACAAAATCAATGGCTTGAGCTGGTGTAAAGAAAATGAAAAATGCCGTGCCTACTGGGCCACGTGGTAGCTGTGTCAGTGTGCTAAAGCTTGCAGTAAAGGAAAAATCACACACCCTGAAAGCAAAACAGCATCTGAGAGGAAAGTTTCTGCACTTTATGACTGTAATGCAATGCAAATTAGCACGAAGAAATGGTTTCTAGAACTCAGACTAGTACCAGATGCAAAGACAAGGCATCAGTATGCAAACAGCCAACTGAATGTCAAGCAGTCAGTGGGGCACGAGCAAAACCATGAAGCTAAAAAAAGAGCTATGGAAGAGGGAAGAAAAGATAAAATTATTCAGTCTCACATATGCAGCATTAGGATAGTGCAAATCC
>QWTY01010690.1:0-21379 GCA_008033365.1 Pseudorectes ferrugineus | reverse complement strand
AATAGAAATGTCTTTTCTTAGCATGCACAGTAATAGACTTTGGGGTCAAGAAATGATGTATTACTGTAATATCTGCTGCCTTTTAAACTGACACTTTTAATAAATGGCATATATTCCTCTTATAATTTCTTTATTAGTAACACAAATTTCCCCATCTGTGATTATCATCATGGATGGCAGATGAAAAATTCCCCTCTGCCAATGAACATGCCAGTTGAGCTGCACCAGGGAGGCACCTGACTTGCCCTGCACATACAGAACTCAGCCCCAGTGGCTCCTTTAGTGCAATACAGCAGCAATTATCACTCTCTTTACTTGACAGGTGGCCTCTAACCTTTCCAGGCTGCTTTGAGCAGAGCATCGGATATCACAAATGAGGGAATACATCAAAATTAGGTGACCATTTACTTTCAGCATGTATTTGGCATAGTTCTGAGGATTGGCAATAGACCTTATCCCACAAGCAATTTCCTTTCCATCTTGATTGAAGGAAATATAAAGCTTAGCTGCAAGCTCTGTTGAATTCCCTACCACGATCTCTCCAGATATGTAAATGAACATTAGCTGCAGAATATCAGATTATGGAAATACCTAAAGAACATTACAGCTTGAGGAAGAGGAAAAAATAGTCTCTTGCTAGCAAGATATTTTCTCTTTGAAGGAAACACTTGAGTGACATGAAGTTGAAGCTAAAATATAAATGAAATACAAAAAGTTGAGTGAGAGGTAATTATTAGAATTATTTGGATTAGATGGAGAAATTCAAGGCCTGTTTCAACAGACAGCTTGCATGCCTTCGTAAAGAAATACGCGGATTCGTTGTCAGGCAGTGACTTTCAGTGAATTACCACAAAAGAAATTGTAATTTTTACAAACAGAGCATGAACAGCCAGGAATTCAAATGACCATAAAGAATTCATTGCTGTTATCAGTGAGCATCCAGTGGCAGCTCAAGGGTGATTCACACATTATTGCCCAAGGACTGCAGAGACTTTTATTGGTTGTCTAAAGAAGGTGCCTTGGGGTGTGCCTAGAAGTGCTGCCTGAGGTGCCTTGGGGTGTCCTGAGCCCTCTTTCCAGGCCAAGTGCATGGCTTCTACTCCCAGAATGTTGTGGGCATCTCAGGTATATCAGGGCATCTCCAAAGCTGTACTGACACCCCTGGTTGCACTGAACATGAAAGGACACATCTCAAGTGTTAGAAATCTTTAGAAGCGAATGAAAGACCTAATGTTTTATAGTAAATAGCTGTAGATCATTTACTGCTCTATCACAATGTGCTCTGTATCGTGATAGTGGTTGATTCACACAAAACCAGCAATAGCTAGTTTGAAAACTTTTACATTACTTTCTGAAGATAGATCTTTTTTCACTGGTATTATCCAATAGCTCTGTCTAGAAAAGGCCATCCATTTGTTTCTGCATGTGTGCAAATTTCAAAATTATTCTTCCTTCATCTAGATGGGTTGTCTTTTTTCCCAAAATACTATTTTTTTTTCAACAGCACATTTTATTCAACATGAATAATCCAAAGAAGATATAAATCTCAAATAGGGAAGGGTTGACAGGACACAGCCAATAAATCTTATTCCATGTTTCTATATTTGGGTTCAAAATGTTGGTGACAAGTAGTTGGAGTGTTAACATTGAAAAGGTAGAAGACAACAGCCTGGATCACTGTTCCAAATGACATATAAATTCTGATAGACTCTGCCGAGGAGACAAGTCTATACAAAGACATCTGTGTGTTTTAATAAGGATCATGATTCTAACACACACACACATCTTTGCAGAAATAAATAAAAGAAGAATTATCTTCCTATTCCACACTGGAATCCCATCTGGCACTACTAATCGACCAATTACCTTCAACAGCTAATGGATGAAATGATAAAGAAACTGTGCCAAAGGATTATATTTTTGGTTACTAATCTTGCATAGGATAAGTGTCAACTACAGCTTCTGCCTGTGGAAACAAACTATTTTCTGGATAAATTTCAGTTAATCAGTTTTCTGCCTGTAAGGAAATAGTTTTCAAATAAACTTTTAGATTCTAATGGGCTGCCTGATTTGTCTTGTTGTTTATATTCTGATCCTGTTTTAATTTGCCAGTGTCTCTCGTCTGCTAATCAACCTCTTAGTGGTCCAAGTCTCTCCATACTGAATGGTATATGCTCTCATAACATTAATTCACTAAGCCAGCACATTTCTAAATTCAACATTTTCTCATTTCAAATGTTACGGTACACTCAGGAAATGAACCCACAGAGACATTCAGGATGCTTACCTCTCTCCTTTCTATAAATTTCTGCACACTTTTTCTTGATATAATTCCTTTTTGTTTCCCTGATTGTTCTAAATAAACTATGTTCACCTATAATTTAAATCGTGTGATCTATTCTGAAATCCCCCATAAAGCTGGTTAGGTGTCAGTTTTGGCTGTATACTAAGACTGAAAATGATTCTTATTTTAAATGATTCATATCATTATATTTGAGTTAGATACATGAAAAGAACATAGCTACTTTGGAGTAAATATAAGCAATGTATTATAAAATGCTATTTGATCAACTTGAAAACAGTCTCAGAAAATATTTACTTTTAACTGTGGAATAAGTATCCAGTTCTCATAACCAGAGGTTTTTAAAAGTTTTTGCTTTCTGTTTCTGTGGGGTCTTTTGCAAGGTTGACTGCATTTTTAAATTTTTTTTTTTTAAATGCAAAAGATGTTAATACTTATGAAAAGAATGTATTTGGCCTTTTTTCCTCTACCTCTTTCAGTTAATCTGATTTAGATATACGAACAGCCAAAAATGTGCTCAGTTTAACCCCACAGAATAGCACTAGTGTTTGAATGACACCAGCCTTTAAGTGAGTTTGTGTCAGTCCACCTGGATCCTAAGCACCTTAATCAAAGCTCCTCCTTCTTTTCAGAGAGTTGTGTCAAGTCAGGAACAGGACAGACATTCTGTTGTGTAATCTGTTTTCTGAACATAAATGAACTATTTTTGGTCCAGATATTTAACCATTCTGGTTAGATGGTTACTGCTTTCCAGACTTGATTTTGTTCGGTTCAGGGAAAAGAAGCTCTCTATGTTAGTGAGCCAAGAATACTCAGTGCCCGAAGCTGTGAGTCATGCTTTGCTTGATGACGGTAGTTCATATTTTTTTAAACATTTTACTTCTTCCCCTTTTTCCTCTGATGTCCCTCAAACAGCTCTGAACCTCTAATTTCTGAGCTTCCTGGATTCACTACATATTCAAGGCAAGAATATTGAAGAAACCTTCTTTCTCCAGCTACAGGAGGCGTCGCACTCACAGGCTCTCATCCTGCTGCGGGGCTTCAAGCACTCTGACATCTGATGGAAAAGCAACACAGAAAGCTGTAGGCAATCTAGAAAACTCCTGGAATTCACTTCTTCAGCCAGGTAATAGACAGCCCTACCAGAGGGGTTGCAAAACTGGACCTGATGGTGAACAATGCAAATGAGCTAGTTGGTGACATCGAGATTGGAGGCAGTCTGGGCTGCAGTGATCACGCACTGGTGGAATTCACAGTCCTGAAGGATATGGGTCACTGCAGATGGATAAAGCATTCTTAAAGTTCCCTACTGCCAGAAAAATGGAGAGGAAGCAACAGAGGATTAGAAGCAGCATGAATGACAAAGTGAGAAACGCTTTTTGCATTTGTTCTTTGCTGCCATTTCTCTACCAGAAAAGCCCAGGTGATATTGGCTTTTATTTGTCTCTGAGCTTGGGCCAATACATCCCTGAACAGATCAACCAACACACTGGCAGTTTGCTAATCTTCTGGGCCATTCCATATGTTGTAACCTGAATAAGACCACACTCAATTACTTGTCTCATTAAATCTCCTGCGGAAAATTGATTCAAACCATTTTCTGAAGATGAATCCCATTTTGTCACTGAAATCAAGTTTCAATTCTCAATACTTTCAGACTTTTTCCATTGGATTTATTCTGGAAGGAAATGTGGGAGGACAGCAAAGAAGAAAGAAGAAGAAACTGCTTTACCTTCTGAGCAAGTTTTGAATTCTTTGCCATGGAGAGGTAGTTCACTGTAGCAGACCTTTCAGCAGAAGGAATATATTTATATGTATAGTTTTTGTCTTCAAAGCATGTTGTAAAATTAGAATCCATGATAGAATTTAACTTGACTCTGGAAATGTAAAATACAAATGCAGATTATTATAGAGCAAAGAATTTAAGTCTGAGTGGCATAAATGGAGATTAGTGAAGAGCACAGTACAGTGTTTCTTCTTGCAGAGGTTTCTTACATCTTATCTACCAATTATGCTGAATAGCAATAAGACCTGCTTGAATTAAAACATTATTAAAGATTAGTGTATTTCTTGTCTTATTGTGTAGTGGTAGATATTAATTAAAAATTTGTATGTTGCTCACCTGGCTGAAACTCCCCAGTCACAGCCTGACAAAATCTTTTCTGATGGAATATCTCAGGACTCTCCATGAACCTGTTCAGGAAAAATTACACACAACTGAGTAGCTTATTTCCATCCAGGGCCAGGAACTGATAGCACATGAGCAGAGTGCTATTTGATTAATATTCTAAGTCTGGAAATGACTCTATATTTCATCAGGCTTGAATATTATAAGAAAAGAGGTTTGATTCTGGGTCACATTAAACTTCAAACTGAATGTACTCTTAATGTTTAGTTTGGACACTTCTAAAATCTCATGTGAATATGGTGTGAGAAACTAGTGCTGTCAGAATTATAAAACTTGTGCTTCTGTCTGAAACTATAGTTTGCATACAATCCACTTTAAACCAGAACAGCATTTCAGGAGGCCCTTAACTCTTTTATTATGTACTAGAGAAACTTATATGCACATATATGTACGACTTCCAGAAAATTCCTACAACATTTATTTTTCTATTGAGTGGCAATAGAGTGGAAAAGCTTTCACAGCTTTCGCAAAGCTTTCAATTAAGCCGATAATAAATCAAAAATTGGTATTTAATGATTGTTTGAGTAGGTAAAATGCACCAGAAATTTCTTTCTAGCCTCATCTGTTCAGTGCTTATTGGTTCCTAATTTCAAAAGAGATGGCAGAACTAAATTATTTACTCGGTTCTCCAACTGAGAATATAAATGCATGGCTTGAGCAGCGTAGAACATCTCGCATTTCCTCTGCTTTGCCGTGGATATAAAAGATCTTCTGGTGTGTCACAAGCTATAAATTTTTCTTTTTTATTCTGCAGAACCTTGCTTGCACAGGGCACAAGGAGCAGACCATGTGTTAAGAGCTTATATGTACTGCAGAGCTTAGCCTTCACATAAGATCTGAAGGAGCTGCAAACAGCCCAGAGGCACGGAAACAAGTGAATCAAAATGCGGTGAAACCCTCCTCTCTCTCCTGCTGCTTTTCTAGCTCACCTGCAACACCAGGTCAAAAAGCTAAAGGTTAGAAATGCCGAGTATAAATATTGTATTACTTTTTTTTTCGTTATACAGCTGAACTCTTCTATCTGAATAGGTGTTTTCTTTCCCTCAATACCTTTGCTTCAAGGAAAAGAAAAATGCCAATGTACAAACATGCTATTTCCTTTCCACAGGAGAAATGGGGAGTATTATAAAGATCAAAAAGAAAAAGGTTTTCAGAAGAGATGCTGAAGGATTAGAAATCCAAACTGTGACCAGCTCTGGCTAGCAAACTTTGGCTAGCGTTCCATTGTACTGGAATACTGTGTGCTGAGTGCAGGGGGGCATAAGATGAGGCAGAAGGGTTCCAAAAACCTAACGTAGATCTGAATTTCTGCATCTATCAAAGATTGAACCAAAAGTGTCATCATTTTTACTTGAACTAGAGGTTTAAAATTTTGCTGTTTGCGTCCATCTCTTCTTCAGGATTTGATCAATTATAACCTGATTTTATTAGGCTGATGGTTTTAACTTTACAGTATATCAAAAACACCTGAAAAGAGGAAGCTGGAAATTTATGAGAGAAGCCCTAAGAGCCCCTTACCTACAGTGACAAAATTGCCACCACCATAATTTCTATTAAGTGCTACAAAATTACAGTGTAACAGCTCTGAAATTACATGTGACATCTGCATGAATACCAAATCACTTCATTGCATTCAGCCATATTACAAAAAGCACTTACTGAATTTGTACTGATTACAACTCTTACAAATTAACTTACCCAAGCAAACGTACTTCTCAGTGTACATATATTATTTAAAGATCTCAGTTGAATCAAAGGAAGGCAACAGAACAAATAATGCTACCACTTAACATGTAGTATCATACTTGAGAGAAGTACCCCAATATTTTAAACTCTTTTAAAGTGCTTGATTTTTAGAAAAGACTCTTTTTTCCTTTTTTTAAAAATTTTTGATTAAGCATGCCATGTCATTCTTTCATCCAGTCTCTCAAGAAAAAAGTCCAAAGAGAGAAAAACCAAGAAAGAATATGATAAATGTTCATTACACAGAATTTTCTTTTTTGAAATCACATTTCCCATAGTGCAAGCCAGATTTTATAGTGGTATAAGTCACAAAGAAATAAGAAGTCGGTAATGAGATAGAAGAATATTTGAAATATGGATGCAAATCCCTACTACCTGCTGAGCAAAAATAGTCTGCAGAGACTGTCCTGAAAACTGAACTGCCATTAACATCTTGTAAGCACTAAATTTGCAGCAGAAGAATATTGGAATGATATGTCTGTGAAATGCCAAAGGCCTCTGATTTATCTCTAAGCAGAATGTTTCAGCTACATCTACATAAATATTTTAACAGGAATTTAATTTTCATTTTAGTCACACAATAAATCTCTTTATTGCACCACATCTTCTTGTCCTAAATAAGTTACTTATTGTGTTATGAGCATGAAGATGGTTGTGTTCATTCATCTTTTTGGCTTGATGAACAGTCTGAAAACACAATGTATCAATGCACCTATTTACATAAAAATCTTGCCACGGGCTGTTTAATTTTGTTTAAACCATGTGTTAATTTAGATTTAACTTATTGAATGACCATCAAGTGACTTGTATCTGACTCCAGCTCTGAACGTCTCAAGGGTCTACCAAAACAGAACAAGAGTAAAAAACAAAAAAAAGGAAGTCTAGAGTAGGTGTATTGGCAGCTGTATATTCACCAGCAGAGGAAAAATATCAGACCTTTACTGTTCATTTTCTTTTCAATGCATTTTATAAAGAGCAGTAGGAACTCAGGCAGCTACTGTCTGACTGACTCTTACTCACTGTGCATTTCAGATATCATTGCTGTTGCAGTTTGATTGTGTAGTGTTAGATATGGTGAAAGTGTTTAGCTGGTAATTTATAATGTCTTCAGAGGATGATAAGCTGGGCATGAATTACTTTTCCTGCTTGACAGAATGCTGGAAATAAGCTCCTAATGGTGGAAGGTTTTTTGTGAGCAGGCAGTCTGGTGCAGTGTTTCCTGCCCTTCCCAAGTCTCTTTGGCACAGGCTACAGAACCGGGAATGCTGACAGTGTGAGTGAACAGGCACATCTGTACACAGCCTTTTGCCATTCTCTTTGCAAGCTCTTTCCAAGGTCTTCACTTGCTTTCTCGATGAAAGAAAATTGTGATGGAACTACTGTAAATCTCCCTTCAGGCATGTGAATTCAGTCTGCACAAGTCATACTGCCCTGCCTGAAAATTGATTATCACTTCTGATTTATTCAACCTCAGCACAGAACTTTTGCTCTAGCACTCAGAGGGGAACAGGCACAAGTATAAATAACAACTGGCAGTTGGAATTAGGCTGTTAAGGAAGAGATTTTCAAAGGCTTAAACAGAAGCTAATATCAAGCAGCTCTAATCAAGTCTTTCACTGTAAGCTGGGTACCTATCACTCATTTTTACCTCTGAAGATCCTCTTGTAAAACTGTCCTGTTCGGTAAATTTTTTTAATTGGAGACAAGCATAATTATAGGTGCTTACAAATCTGTTGGCTTAATTTTGAAAATCTGACTCTAAATTGTTATCTAAGGAAGTTTCAGGCTGCAAGCCAAATTGGCATAAATAGGTAGAGACACATTATTATATCCTCCCTCAAGGCAGTTGTCTGCTCTACAGAGAATTAAGATAACAGCAGACATTAAGGTTGTCTAATCAGTATCATTTAGCAGACCTAAGCTGATTATAAAAGTTTTAGAAAAGAGTAACTGGACATTATGCAAAAACACTTGGACATCTTTAAACCCAGATGACTGTACTCATCAGTGCATACAAATGCGTGGTACATAAACAGAGAGGTGGAAATGGAAAAGCAGGTGCAAAGATGGCCTGTTGAAGGATAGGCTCCAATATAATACAGGGCACTGCAATGCAATCCTCTTTTCTGCTCTGAAAGGTAGTTTGTAGTTGTCTTGGTGATTATTCAGTCACTGACTTCTCTATTATGCCTGTTAAGCCTGGGATTTCTTGTTATTAACCACTTTAGTCTTCCTCTTGCGTCTTCCATTTCCCCCATTGCCAGATAAGTTAACCAGAGAAGACTTTAAAGGGAGTTAGAAACAGCAGTGTCCTCCTTGGGCAGGTCTTAAAGGAGCGTTATGCAAAATCTGGGATTGTGATTTTCCTTAAAGCCACTGTGACTGCCACAAAAGTTTTTCTTTTGATTCTAAAGTGCACAGTGGAGAAAGGAGAAATGCAGCAAATACACTGTTGTACTTCACACATCTTAGCAATAAGTTAATAGACCTACTTAGGAACAAAGACATGCTCAGCCAGTCTTTGTGCTTAATTAATGGAATCATTGAATATCTGGTTGAATGAGAACCTTGGAGGTCATCTGGTCCAATCACTGGGTTGGAAGAGAGACATATTAACCAAGACCAAATCACAAGAGCCCTGGGTTTTACTGATTCCATCTCCTGTCTGCTACAATGCTACATGGTTGTGCTGTATGAAAGTTGTCTGTCTTCCCCAAAGTCTCTTGACACTATTCTTTTTTAAACACAGGCCATCAGCTCACCAAATCTTTCTTCAGTTCAGCTAGACAATACTTAGCACTATTTTTTTTTGACCCAGTTTTCTCTATTTTCCCTGAATTTATGGCGCAGCCTGTAAGCCACGGAGCCCTCTCACCACTGAGTCAACAATTCCCATTCTGAGGGATTGTGCAAATGCCGTATGTTGCCATAATTGTAGCCCACTGGGAAAGTTCAGAGCTCAATGGTCCTTATGCTCACCGTTAATTTTTTATGGTGTAGGAAACTACAATAGATTCTATCATAAAGCCTGTGGGAGTACTGACTGATTCCCAGCCAGGCAAGGGACTCATTCTCTCTGTTCCACTTCAATCACTTGTTTGTGACTGCTCAGTTTTGCTCTTTGAAATCCTCTCCCAGCCACGTAACTTGTAATGACTCTTCTGCTTTACTCAGGTACAGCAAAAAATTAAGAGCAGATTAATCTGTAAAGATGTAATTAAATGGCAGCAGATTGCCAATAGTCAAGAGTCAGGTAGCTGAAATTCCCACAAGGGAGTGCAATGCCTCCCAGAACGCAATGCAGTATTTATGTTATGTGAAATTTCTTTTGTCCTTAAATTCTTCCATTTTGATCAGCAGGTGATTTGAGGGATCTACTTCAAATAACTGACACACTTAACTCACAGATCAGTCTGCTTTGATCAGAAGATCACAACTGGACTCTTTTTCTTTACATAGGAAGTTCTTCACATATCATCTTCCTGAAAAGATTGAATAATGACAAAATTTGCTTCTCTTCAGAAATTAAGAACTTCCAAAATCAAAAAACAGATTCAAATGCAAATTATGAACTGCCTATGGCAGATTTAGTGAGATTAGTGATCTGTCAATGACACTTTAGACCAACAGAAAGTTTATTCCTTTGAATCTGCACAGCACAAATAAAACAATACTTCTTTTTCTCTCCTTTCCTGTCTTTTATTTGAGTATAACATTCTGAATTTGAATATTTCCTGGAAAGAGCCGCAACACTAAATTAGTACACGCTACTAAAATATTTATCAAAATTCTGGAATCCTTTCTGGGACAGATGGGGGTCACAATTGTGTACAAATATACAGCATGAAAATGGGAAGACAGCCTGTCTTGCCCAAATAGTGGACATGTTACACCAACACCAGCAGCTTCATAGGGAAGATAGACCAAGTGAAAATGATGCACTGTCCTATCAATAGAAAGGGTAGCACAAATAATGCATCTGTTTAAAGGACAGGCAAAACTGATAAGCTTTAGATGTACTAGGAGAGATAAACAAAGTAAGATGTTCTGTGACACAAAGAAACACTTGGGTAGTACCTGTTTTTTCTGTCCCCAGACACAATAATATGAAAATCCATTTGCCTAAGAATCGTGATGGAGTTGTCAGGGTAGAGTGCAAGTTTTCATTGGTGAAATGACTGACTGCCTTCCTTAACCTGCTTTAAATTATGCTAGTTGTCATTCTAGATTACAGATTTGGGAGGAGAAGGGTAGACTTCTGATATTTGTGTTGCAAATTACAAGCCTGGCATCCTTTTTAGAGATCTTTTACAATGCAATTCCCCCAAGATGGCTGGGACATCCTTGGAGTAACTCAAGTGCCAAAGTATAATGTTTATTTCTAGGGCTAAATAATGAGGTTTATGGATTTCTTGTGCACTTATCCAACAGAAACAAGCTAATAGTGTGCAAAGCCAAAGGGACAGGGAAAGAATTCCCTGGGATATATTTCATATGCTAAAGCTATTATTGAAATATAGGTGCCCATCTAGCTCAGAATCTCTGCTCAACAGACCAATTGTGCAAATTGCTTCTGACTAATGACAGTAAAAGACCTGAACCTCTGTATTCCCTGGAAAATTAAAAATCTGAATTTAATATATTGCAGCCTCATTTCTGAACTAATGCAGTTGTATAAAATACATTTTGTTTAAAAGAATGCTTTGCTGGAGAGAGAGAAGTACAAAAGATGTGTCTCAGAATGCTACCGACCACAGAGGTTCTTAAAAGAAAAGAATATAGGGAAGAATATTGAAATCTACCTATTTATCAACAATAACCATTATTAATTGTTATTGTTATCCATTTTGGCCATATAGTCTGACAAGATATGAAATCCTGTTGAGTGGTTCCTCAGGGACAATAAGGTGATTTAGGCTTAGCCTTCTAGCATTTAGAAAAAATATTCACATAAAGCCAAATAACCTTAAGTAGCTCGCACTATTTCAGATACCCCCCTGTTTGTTATTGAGGTGGTTTCTGTGCCAAGAAATTTTTGGCTTTCTCATGGTCACATTCACACCTTTTAAAGCCTGTAATACACATAGACTCTTTAGCCCTTCAAGTACAGCACAGCAAATTTGGCAGTGCATAGGAGTTACCTTCAATCTGTCAAGACTTGGGCAATAACCACCTCACTTCTGCCTATATTTTCTACTTAAAAGAAATGCTTTTTCTGCAGATTCCACAAGAGAATGGGGACTGCTGCTGACTTCAGACCCCACACCAACCTAGCAGTCGATACCACCTCTAAAGGAAACATTATACCACTGAATAATTACACTGAGCTAGAGCCCAGATGCCCTGATCAGGATTTTTACTGCAGATATGTAAAAAAAGATCTCACATCTACCTCAGAAATTTTTGAGTCTGAGATTGCAAGGGATTTATAAATGAAAGGAGAAAATCAAAATGGAACTGTTCTATGTACAAATATATTCATGTAAATGCCTGCTCCTTAGAAATTTCCTTAATTGGTTGAATTCACGTAAACATCACAGGAGAAGTATCTTGAGAAGTCAATGTACTGCACTGATCTGGTAAAGGTGAATTTCAAAATATTCAATGTTCACTGTGATTTAGAAAAGCTCTAAAGAAATACAGAGATTCTATAAAGGCCAGTGTAAAGGTCTCAAGTGACTTCTGCTTGTGGTGTGAATTGAATACCTGCTGAAGACAACCTGCAGCACAGAAACTTCCTTCCTTCCATAAAGCAAGGCACAAAAACTCCTGCAGCAAGGACAATCTTAAAAATATGATGGGACTACAACATATTTTCTTTTCACTGGGATACATATGATATAACTACCAGTATTTCGCAATGGAAATACTTTAGTTATCGTAAACCACTTTGAAGTAGTTCACAGAAACCACCCAAATCCTCAATTAATTCACAATTTAATCTGTATTTCACAGTCAGTGATATGTAAGACTATGTTATTTCCCACTTCCTCTGCTCCATTACAATTCTTCACAGAACTTGCTTTAAAAGCACTGTCAAAGTGTCCAAGTGCTTTTTAAGCAGGGTACAGCTGTCTATATCCTTCAAATGTATAATGGCTTTCCTTCTGAGGTCAGTTTTTAAAAGCCACAGGATTTTGCATTAACAAAAGTCTCAGCAGCAGTGTAATCATGTGGATTACATTAAACTGGACCAGCTGAAGGACTAACTGAAGCCCTGTAAAACTAATGGATGTTGCTGAACTTTGGTATTCACATAAGAGAAATGTACAGAGAACTAATTACAGTTTCTATCCTGTGTACTGTCATTCATTTCACAGCTTCCCCGAGTAACATTCTCTCAGCAGTCATGCAGCAAACTACCCCCAAAGGTCATTTGTAAAGCCATTATATAGAATCTGATTCTGGGCATTGTTTCTGGGCTCTAATTGGAAGCTATATCATTTTGACTCGTCACAGCTCGGTTGTGTTTGCGTCTTTTGGTGGGACCGTTCATATCTATAAAGCCTCTTGTGATCTTAAGGGCCTTGCAGTGCCAAAGGAGCTTGCTGAGTCAGGATGTCTGACATTACATGGTCATTCACTGTTTGCTAACTGGTGAGGAAAGAATCCCACCAATAAATGCAGTGGAGGAGAACTTATTCTACCATTTATTCAGCAATGACAAAGCTCTTTAGAAACTAACTATAATTAGTGCCCCATGGTGAAGACAAACATAATCATCCTTGTTTTAAAGAGGGAGGAAAATAAGATCAAAGGTCTGTCCCAATGTCATAGTGAAGCAATGAAAGGAGCTCCCAGGAACCCACTGTTCACTAAGGCTGTAAACAGGGCCAGACTTTGGCAGAATGCAGCAGCAGCTCCGTCTGATAGGGTTTGCCTGATACTTCTGCTTTTGAGTCTCAGCAGAACATAACCTTCTACCCAATAAAAATATTTGATGAAACTTTATGCAGAGCACTAAGAAGTTGGTCTCCCTGGACAATAGACTCGAGTATTACATTATCCAGCCATCTCAATAATACAGGGTCCAGGGTTCTCCTGTGGATGAGAAACTACAATGCATAATGCTGCTGGGCACTGGCACCTAATTTTCTGTCTCTCTCTGCAATGATATTTCCCCTTGGACTCTGGGAAATCAATTAATTTCTTTTCAAAATCTGAGGGCCAAAAGTTTTTTAGTATTTGGTCCCCAAGGTACTTCCATAGGAAAAGAGGTTTTTTGGTTTTTTGTTTGGTTTTGTTTTGGGGTTTTTATTTTTGGGGGGGGAGGAGGGAAAGTTTTTGCATGTGCACCTACCAAGGAAGTAATTTTTGAAAAAATGATGAGAAAGCCATTCCTTATAAAACTTTTTAAATCACTTTGAAAGTCTAAATTCATAAAAGTAATCTGGTCTCTCCTTTTAGTAAAGCAGAATGAGGAAAAAAGGAAAAAAAGGCAAGAAAAAAGACTAACTGCAATACGGCAAACTCAGGGCATGTATCAGAGAGACGTGCATGCAGATGGTCCATGAGTGATTTGAAAAAGGTTTCAAATGCTTCTACCTCAGGATATGTCATTATCTGCTAGCTATCACATGGAACTGAAGTTTGTATTAAATCAGTCAGCTTCATGCCTAGTAGATAGTAAATCTTTATATAGCATTCAGTGGAGCTATTATATCACAGTTTCACAGCCTTCCTCCTAGCTGTTAAGCATTCTTTTTCTCTGTGTCAGATTTTTAACAGTGGTTTTCTCCCTATTTCATCAGAGGAAGGTGTTTAGTCCTTTTTGTGGTGGAGTACTTTTAAAAAATCTATTAATTTCTCAGCATGATTCACCAGACTGTTCTCATATGCCAAACTCCCCCCTTCCCATCATGATCTGGCTACCCACTCACTCAAACAAGGTTTAATTTCTTCCAGTGGATATTAACTCTAAATCCCAAGTGCATGCTTACCCACCCTGCCTGTTATTTCAGGACAGCTCCTTGCTTGTGCTGCTGCTCTAATTAGTCAGCTGGCCTGCAAACCTCTAGTTCCAAGAGAAAATGCCAGCACAGCGCACTAAGCCCCCGTTCCAGCACCGAGCCCCGCTTCAAATGGCAGTGTCTCCAAAGTGGAGGCATGGGAGACGGAGAAGAGCAGTGTGCCTTAGCCTGACTTTTTCCCGCAGTTGATTTAGTTTGTCTGAGTTTTTGTTTACTGGGAATCTTTAACGGGCTCTGCTGTCGATAAGGCAAGAATTGTTTTCTGCTTAAAATGCAGCGGGTGGGTGGGTGGGTGGAAGAGGCAGGCGCGCAGAGCAGCTCAGGATGCGGCTGGAGCCGGGAGTTGCCAGGCAACTGCTGCCTGCAGCGGCAGCGGCATCGCCCGCCCGCACCGCACCCTGCGGGACAGGGCTCCGGGACACCGCTCCCCTCCGCTCCCCTCCGCTCCCCTCCGCTCCCCTCCGCTGAGAGGTTTGTACTCATTTTCCACTGCCTGGGACATGTCCAGGGATCTACTTGTGCCAAAGCTGTTGTGCAGCAAGGGTGCTCCTATGGCGAACGATTTTGGTATTTAGCTCTGCTTTCGTGCCTAGGGAACAATCCTGTTGCTGCTTTCTTCAGAAAAGTGATTGCTAAAGAGCATTTATAGCTAAAGTCGTGTACATTCCCAGGCATGATGAGCTTTTCAGTTAGACTTCCCCTCTTATGCCTGATATTGACCTAACACAGGTGAAATTATTTCAGTATTTCCTTGAGGGAAGATATAAGATCTGTTTTTGTCAGAAGAACTGTGCATTTATGTATCAGCATGTTTTCAATACGGGAGTCTGGCTTAGGTAAAATTGTAGATATCACCCAAGGCAGTGGTCTGGGAATCTCCTTCACACACTCAGGCTTCTGAATGTGGTCCAAGTCCAGTTCCCCAGCTGTGCAATTTCTGTGTTCTGACTTTTCTGTGTGTGGAACGATAGAGATAGTAAGGAAAGAACAGATGGAAATTTGCGAATAAGAATGAGATTGCAGAGGGATTTTCCATTTCAATGTATTTTTTTGGAAAACCTTAAAAAGCACCTGGAAACACTAGTGGCAGAGTGCTAATTTTGATGATAAACTCATCAAGTAGACTTTCTGAGAGAAAACCTCTGAAGATATTTTTTACCAAGAGACAAGACTGAGATTCAGGGACAATTGCCACAACTCTCCCATATTGGTGCTGAGTTCCTCAACTGCTTGTGGACAATATTCGTGATGGGTTTTCACTTTTCTCCCTGTGTTGGGTCTGTTCTGCTTTGCACAGTTTGCCAGCTGGGAACAAGGCTGCCCCGTGTCCCAGGTTAGGTCTGAGCAGCTGGGCTAAAGCACCAAGACCAGTGGGCCAGTCTCAGACTGCACTTCCAACAGCTGAACAGGTGCGCGGGATGGTGTCTCCCACATCCCTCTGGCAGCAATGGAAGTGCAGCAAATGCCCAGGTCCTGGCCCACACTGGGGCTGTGCTGTTCCCACCAGCTGACTGGTGCCTGAGGATCACACACCTACACTGCCAGATGTGTACAGTGAGATTTGTATAGAGGAATTCAGCTTCCTCTCCTTGGGGGTGGGGTTCTGCTGCTAGGCAAGAGAACCTTCCTGTTCACCTGCAGCTTTGTATAAAGCTCCTTTTCACTCATCAATCTGAATTAATAACACCACTTAAATATGAAAAGGTTTACCAATTACCTCCTGAGTTTTCAGTATTCATTTCAGTGCTAACATTTACCAAAGAAAATAAATTACGATTATAGAACTATATATTTAAAATCTCATTTGTCATGTCTTTTCCTTCTCTCAGATCATTGTTCACTAAGTTCCTTATAGATTTAGACCACTGGGTATGCTTTGTTCAGCTGTACAATTTATATCACGTAGAGACAGGGCTTTCCTTCAGGTATTCAACAAAGCAATTAACAACCCTCTGAGTACAAACAACAGCCTCATGTGATGGATGTTCACATTTGTATCTCCTCTAATTCTGGTGCCACTCTGAATTCATTTTACTTTATGCTTTCCTGGAAGGGATTTGTTTTGTAGCCCTGACTTCCATGCACAGAGCTCTGTACTATCACCAGTCGTACCAGGAAGGAGAGCATCCAGGAGGCCTAAAGAAATAAGAAGCTGCCCTGAACACAATCATTCTCCTTCAGGTCCCTGAAGATATCCTCTTCCTCCCCTACACAGCAACCCTTTCCATGACAACTCAGGGACTGGAAGTAGGTGCTACAGGAAACTAAATACAGTATGGTTTCTGTGGGACAAAGGGTTCTCAATCTCACTTCAGTGAAAGAAAAGGCAATTTTCTACTCCTCCGTGCAGTTGCCTGGGACCTGGCAAAGCCCATAGGATGGACTATTTGTCCCCTACATCTGAGGACAGACAGGTCTATGGAGAACATCAAGTCTGACAAATAAGTCTCACTTGTCGATGCATCTGTCAGAAAACAAATCAGTTGCCAAATTGGAGGAAATCTGTGGGTTGCGTGGACACCATTAGACTGTCAGCTATTGCCCCTTTTAGATGCCAGTGCTTTTCTCACTCTGGTTCTAGTCAGTCTTAGGGCATTCTTCCTAAGAGGAAGAATAATCTTCTTGTCAGATGTGCTAATGGCACATTTGCAGTGCCGGGCTCCATGATGCAGGGTGGCACATGGTAGGTGAAGAATCCTCCTCTCACAGGGAAGGATGCTAGCTTTGTGTGTGACATAAATTTTCTGATTAAGTTCATAATTTTCCAGCTCAATTAAAAATCCAAGACACAGGAAAAATTTGAATAAAAATAAAAAGCTTTGTGGATATAAAATCTTCTTTGTTTAAAAAGTGGTTAAGGGATTGGGATAAGATCTTTCTGTGAGTGGTTTTTTCTGTGTGGTCAAAATGTAGCTTTTTACTTAAAAGGTACTAATACATAGATTTTTGGACAATATTTTGTTCTTACCTCCTATTTGAAGTACACTAAGTTGACACTTATGGACATGGTTTATTGGTGGACTTTGCAGTTCTGGGTTTATGGTTGGACTCGATCTTAAAGATCTTTTCCCACCTAATCATTCTATGATTAGAGAAGCTTCAAAGCAGCACAAAGGAGTTGAAATCTCTCTCTTTCTCTCTCCTCTGAAATATCACAGCCAGTGACATCGAATGAAAAGGTTTTCTGTGGTGTGGCTGACCTGGGGCCATGCCAGCTGGCTGAGTTCTGAAACAATAACGGGAAAATAGGTCACTTCCACATAGTGTTTCTTTCACTTCTTAACCCCCTAGCAGGGTGGTTTGTACTAATGCAAACCCCACAGTCATAATCTTGATAATGGATGCAAACCTCTAAAAGGTGAAGGGGTAAGCAGTGTGCAATTCAGACCAGTTTTGAGAAGAAAAAAAATTGAAAATCTGTCAGGAAAAGCCCATTTCCATGAAATTTGTCTACATTAATCCTTTGGCTCTCTAATGTTCTGCCTTCTCCTGCAGCACATATTCTACCCCAGCTTTTTTATGCTACTTAAAACAAAAGGTAAAAGAGGTTAGATTTCAGATTGACTGTTTGGCCTATCAGCATTTCTTTACAAGAGAACAAATCCTCAATGTACCACCTATACTTTCTTTACAATAGCCTCCAGGAACCTATTTAATACATCATTCACTATTCACCTGCAGATCATTTCACTCCAGTTTGTTTTCTGACATACACATTTCAAGGATGCACCAATGCACTGACAAGCTTTTTGTGCAATGGGCACTTTCAGCCATGTGTTTGGAACAATATTTTAGAAAAGCAGCAGAAACTAGATAGCAGATTCAGTCCAGAGAAAGGTCAGTGTTCTGATTTTTTCTTCTTCTTAATGGTCCCTAATTTACTAGTTGGGTGGAGCAGTTCTCAGGCTTGACCACAAGTCCATCTCCCTTGAAAGGAATTTGATCTGAACCAGTGACTCCTAAAGAGTGTTACAAAACTTATATCAGACCCCATTGGCTGTAATAACCAATGCACTGTGTGCTGCTGCTTTGGGAAACAAAAAACAACCCTTCTTGCTACATGCTAGGATAAAGAATGTGAAATACCTGCTTCTCTCAAGCTCTCCAGCACTGCTAATGATTTTACTATAATTTAAGCTTAAAAACCAGCAGAGCTTTACTGACATTTTCAACTAGCTGCGTGAGACTGCATTCTTATTGCCCTTAGAATTATTAATGGCAAAATCTTGCAGCTACCTGCATACACTGAAAAAAATATTAATTTGCTTCATTTTCAATGCATGTCTGCAAATGGATTCTAAAGTCCTGAAAGAGGTATTACTCTTTCTTTATATGGAACTACTATAGTCTCTTTTTATTATGCAATTATGGAAAAGAATTTTAAATCACCACTACCTGTAATAAAAATGAAAGTTTTGGGCTTCGTGGTTTTTTAAAATTTATTTTTGATTTGATTTTTTTTCTGTATAAAAAGAGCAATAAAAGATCAAGTGTGAATCCAATTTGCTTAACATATTCTCTATGACCTCTGAAGGTCAGAGAACTGATGCAAATAAATAAATCACTAATGGCTGTCACTGAAGTATGTCCACAGAAGCAGCCTATTTTATGAACCATAAACAGGACTTCTCTACATCTTACAGGAGCTGCAGAATGCGGCGACAGCTTCAGTCAAAAGGGGAGCTGCAGCGTGCCAGAGGGTGAAGGCTGAGATTAGAGTACTTTAGAGGGAGCAACAGGACTGTACTGCATTTCATTAGTTCAGCACAGACATGACAAGACTAAGGACAGTTGCTCAATGAGTTCATTGATACTGCAACATATGGAAGACTCTGTCTGTCACAATCTTATTAGTGCGAGGATTTTGCTGTCCTTTGGACAGCTTTGGATGGACTTTAGAAAGCAAAGAGGATACAGCTGTTAAGCCTCACCTTTCACCTTGGCTGGGGAAGCTTCTGAGAGCGCAGATGGTGCTCAGTTTCACGCCATGAATCACTGTCACAAAGTCTGTGTTATGTAAGGCTGTGTGGTGAGTTGATCCTGGCCGAGTGCCAGGTGCCCACCAAGCTGCTCTATCACTCTCCTTCCTCAGCAGGATAGAGAGGGAGAAAATAAGATGGAAAAACCCCCTTGTGTGTCAAGATAAAGGCAGTTTAATGAAGGAAAAGCAAAGGCCTCTCATGGAATCAAAGGAAAACAAAAGATTTATTCTCTATTTCAGATATGTCCAGCCACCCGTTGGGAAGCAGGGAGTGGTTGCTCTGGAAGGAAAACGATGCAATAACAAGTGCCACAAGTTCCCTTTCTCCTCTGGTTTAAATATCCCAGACTCAGTGCTGGGCAGGGTTGTCACTACCCCATGTGTCTTTCTCTTAGCTTACATCCCTGGGAGTTCATGTAATCCCTGCTTTGCCCCTATATTTTCAGTTAGTGCAAGTCCTCGAGGCCATAGAAAAGACAAAAAAGGCTTGCCTTAGGCCAGTGGCTGGTCTGGCTTCTTTCCTGGGAGGAAAAGGAGGTCCCAGGGAGCAAGTGCTGGGAAGCTCCCTTTTTCTTACGAACTTCCCTGAAGAAGTGAGCGGGAAAGCATGGCCTAGTTTAAGGAACAACATAACTTAAGGAATGAAGTCAAACAACCTTCAGGCTGTTGGAGGAAATGAAGAGTAGAACTTGCAATTAATTTCACTAAAGAAATGTAATCTGCAAAGGTATTGAGAAGAGCTGAACAGTATAGTCTGAACCAAATCAGAAAACATGAAAGTTCCAGCTAATAAAAGCCACTCAGAGTTTCTGAGTAAGTGGTACTCAGGCTACGTTTGCAGTGAGGTTTGCTAATGTAGCATCTTTGTATGGTAGGTGCTGTTGGGCATGGGGTGCAGCAGAAGGAAGTTGCAGTATTTGGGAAGAGTTGGCTGAAACCAAATTTACTGTCATTACAGTTACTGCAGAATAAGCTGTGTGGAGAAAATTGGGCCTTTTTATGTGGCGAACATTAAGCAGCTACTGGAAAAATGGACTCTTTAATATGGTGAAAAATGCAATATTACATATACACTATGCTTTCCCTTGTTGACAAAAGTGCATGTATCAAATTGCCCAGCACATTGAAATGTGTTTAATTAATTTAAATGAACCTGAAGGGTTAGGCACCAGATACATGATTTTGGTCTGGGCTTTCAAAATAAAATTATAAAAATAAATTTACTATTAGTACATTACAACCATACATGGAAAATGTTTTTCTCTTCCAATTCAGTGAAAAGAATAGTTGAATCAAACATCTTTTCATGTCCAGATAGATCTTTTTATGAACCACTGCTGTTTCAAAGTAATAAACCAGCTTTCATGGTTAAAACACACAATAAATTGAGCTTCTGAATTTCTTGATGATGATGTGGTGATGTTAATGTTTTCTGAAAAATTTAATTTGCCTCTATTAAATGTCTTTTCTTTTCAACCTATACACTTAAAAATAGCAGTTTGTAAAATGTTTATGCATGTTTTGTGCACACACAGACTTTTGTTTCCAAAGTTTTCCCTGAAAGTACAAAAAGCCTTGGCCTCACAGCACATCTGAAACTGTATTACAAAGGCATGAAACAAAGTGCAGGAAATCAAAGAGCTGGATTTTCAAAGCTCCTTTTGATAATCTAAGTGGAGACAATTCACCTAATTACTTTTCTCTATGTTTTAAATTCTATTAATTGTTTTCCACCACATCTGCTCTCTAGTGTGACATAGATTACTCTTAACAGGAAGCAGTAGCAGAAGATGAAAGGAAGGAAAACCCCAGATGAACATGCTATGATCTTTACAAGTAGCTACATTTGCAAGCAAAATCACAGTGTATGAAGTCACATGGCCAGAAGATTTCTTTTGTACTCTCTATTTCCAGTTACATAATACACATTTTAATGCGTTAAATTAACCATGTGCAGAGGGCCAGCACTTGACCTATGTTCCATTTAGATGTCACTTGAACTCTGGCCACCTCTGTCCTTTCCTACAGCCTTTTGTGCAAGAGTTAATCTAGCTCAAGAGGGAATAGCAAACCTCATTACTAGGAGGAAGAGAAAGGACAAAGTAAGATTTTGAATAAGAATTGACCAAAATCTGACTAAGTAATTTCAAAGTGATCTTAGTAGGTTTTGTGCAGGAAAAGAAATCCTTAATTTT
>QWTY01010686.1:0-11287 GCA_008033365.1 Pseudorectes ferrugineus | reverse complement strand
ATGAGAGACAAACAGTTGTGTGGAGTGCTGGCTGTAATGATATCCTGCTTCACTGTGCAACAAGTAGTTCTCATAAAGTACATTTCATTTGTGGATGATGAGTAGTATATGTGACATAAGCTTGGAGGGAGGTGTTTCACTTTAGGAATAAAGTGAAAGCAAATACGTTCCTGATAAACTGGGGACTTTAGCGTGTTCATGGGTAGAATAATGAAAATATGTTAGGAGTTAGACTGCTAAATGGGAAAACATTTTCATTTCACTGTTGACAACTGTTGATTGATATTTTCATGGCATGGATTTACTTTTCTACTTTATGAGTGTACGTGTTTACAGGTCATGCACCTCAGCCTCTGAATTGTTCAATTTTAGTCTCAAGTACTCTGATTTAAACACAGAATTCTGCTGAGGTCCAGCAGAGCTCTTCAGGCTCCAAAATAAATAACCTGTATAACATGTAAATGTCGTTAATGAAATGGGTAATTAAAACCTCTTCTACCCAATAACTTTTTAAAATTGAAGTAGATATCTACTATGTGACCAGCTAATAATCTTTGAAACTACAGGTGATCATTAAGTCACACCATAAGTCCATTTGGCCTGTTTTCTCATTTCCAGCAGCAGTCAAAACCCAATAACTGGTAATCCCTTTGTTTTTCCATCTGTAAGGAAACAAATACCTACTTTACAAATGCTGTTTTGGGAATAAGTAAGTTGAGAATTGTGGCTCACAATGCAGCAATAATGCGAAATTACACTGACTTAAATAACTGGACCCAGGAGTGCCAAACTGCACAGGGAAAAGCTTATGGCATCTGCTGTGGAAACAAAGCTGAATATTAATAACATGTTTTTAAGAGATATTTGTTTCTTTTGCCAACCTGGTTGTATTGGAAAGATTTTTGATCCCAACTGATGCCCTGTCAGAGCTCTTGCTTTAGGGAAGGCGCAGTGGTACCAAATTATTAGCTTAAAATGTTGCATAAAACTCATAATAGATTTATGAGTTCCAAGCAACTGGGTAGATAAATTCCTCCCTTGAGGGATTGGTTTCTAAAAGGGGTTTAGTTTTCCCCTTCAGTCAGCTGCAGTGGGTGCTCTACGCCTTTCAGGACAAAGAGTTGTTACCAGCTCTGAGTAGCTGTTGCCACTGGAAGGAAGGAGCAGGTGAAAGGTGGCCTGGACTAGGTGGGTAAAAAACCCTCCACCCTTCCTCTGCTTGCTTATTCTTTTCTTTCCCAGTGAAATGGCTTGAAAGGCAGTTTGGAGGTGTCAGGATCCTCTCCTCTATTGAAAAGTAAATCGTAGCACTGATTTTAAGCAGAATTTCCTCTTGATTCACATTAAGCTGAAATCAGCAGAAAGCTGTATTTAAAACTGAGGTTTTGTAGGGGAGCAGCATTGTGCCATTACTGCCAGGGAAATTAAACTTCATGTGAATGGATTGTTCAGCCAAGATATTTTGGCAGCAAAGATTGTCAGCTATCAGTGTTATACAAATAATTTATCATCTCCAACTGAGGCTTTTTTAATTTGTTTTAATGCACATTTTGAAAATTTTCATTTCATCAATTTTCTTTCTTCTTCAGTACGTGTTCAGGACCAAATCATTTGATGAAAGAACTGTCCATGAGGAGCTGTCCAAGAATGTGACTGGTCTTCTGAAGTCAAATGAACAAGTAACTGTGAAACAGGTTTTAAAGGTGAATGATAGCTTGAATTAGCCCATTTGTAGTTTAATTACTGGTTTTCTGCCTGGAACTCACTTATCTCTTTCTCCTCTTCCTTTTCCCTGTATGACCTTTGTGCAAATCACATCCCGCAGTGATTCAACAGTCAGACTTATCAGAACTGCTGCAGGTTCTCAGTATAACATGTTTCTCAGGATGCTGTGGTTTGCATAATAAAATTCCTCCTGTCTTCTACAGCTCAGTCAGAGTCTGAGACCAAATTCTTACACAGTATGATGTGGGCAATTACTTTTAGGATACTCTGTTTTAATTTTTAACTTGGAAGATGCGGGGAAAATATTGATCTGTATGAAATTCATGCATGTGTAAGGCCCATCCCTGAGCCTCTGGGTTATGGTACAAGAGCTACCCAGTCCAGCCCAGGACTTCCCAGAGGCAAAAATATGTTCACCTGTTTAAAGTGAACCAGTTTTGATTTCCTGTACTGAGCCTTTAGCGAAAAATAGAGTGAAAAAAGCAGAAAACCTGCAGGAAACCTGGGCCATGCAAAAGTACTTGTGGTTGGGTTTGTTGTGGGGTGGTTTGGGGTTTTTTTCAATGTGTAAGCTTTTGGAGTGTATTTGTTTCATAAATATCCTGAGATACTAATCTGTATCCTACCTATTCACTATTTCAGATGGTATTTGAAGAACCACTCTGTTCAAGTACCATCTTATTCTGTGCTAAATTACCAGTCTGATAGCACTAACAAGGCAGGTTATTCTCTGAGGTTCTCTGCATCACACCTTTCTGCCAGTTACCTGCAAACAAACCATGAAGATGGTGCTCAGTAGGAATGGGAAGATTGTAGGAGGGTGCTTGGAGGCTCCTTATTGCAAAAGGCCACAATAACAAAATGCCTGAGAGGGCTTCCCCTCTCTTAAGGACATGATCCAATGTTACTTAAATTTTTTAATTTATTTGTCACATAGTATTTAACACTGTGCATTCTGAGACATGCAATCTATCTGTAAGGAATGGCAATGCATCATAAGGCATTTTATTAGGTAATCATTATTCATTCACTCTTTTCCTTCTTTTGAACAGCATTCCTGGTTCTTCTTTGCAGTTATCTTAAAATCAATGGCACAGCACTTGGTTGATACAAACAAAATGAAGGTAAGTATATATACAAAATCTTATCAAGTAGGCCATCCATCTCGTAGGGAAAATATAAAATGCAGAAGCCCAGGAAATACACTTGAATATACTTGAACTTTTCTACTTGACTGGCCAATAAAATAAATGCTGTGATACTTTGTAAAATATTTGGTTGACCTACAAAAGCAGCATATTACCTGCTAGGCTCAAACCTGTTCTTGATTGTACAAGGATAGATTGAGGCTAGGTTGAGGACGTATTTCCCACTTTCCTATGGACCAGATTCTTCTGTTTGGGGTTTGTGCTCAGAGTGGATCCATGGAACTCTAGGAATATTTTTCTTCTATGTTGAATGTGGTTTATTGTCTTTATTCTTGGCCTGAATGTTTAATGTGCAACATCATGCACTCTTAAGTTGGTGATCTCTTCCCTGCTTAGGTTTCTCGAACTCGGAGGTTTCCAGAATCATTTCAAACTGAGCTAGATACACTTGTGATGGTCTTAGCAGACCACGTTGTTTGGAAGTACAAAGATTCTCTTGAAGAAACCAGGAATGCAAACTACAGCACTGCCAAATTTCTCAAGGTGAGGTGTTCTGTCATTACAGCACATGCTCTTCTTTCCCCATACTTAATACAAACTCCAGACTATTCTAGTCTAGTTAAAGGGAGTAAAAACAATTCTGTATGAATGATGGCTCAATTTCCAAGTTCAGTGTTGACTGATTGTTCAGTTTTCTATGGCCTTTGGTCTTTGAGGATGCAAAAGCTTCACGTAAATCTGCTCTAAAGCAATTGTAATTCATTTCTGTCTGTGCTCCTAAAGAGTCAAAGTTTTCAAGTTTTGCAGATTCTTACATTGTATTCAAACGGGTAAAACATTTGGTAAGGAATGAGACTGTAGTTAGACTTGAGCTGATATTCTTTTTTTAAATGCTGTAACTCTGAATGACTGTGGGTGGATTAATTGTTCCTAATCAAGGAATCTTGTTTGACTGTGTGTAGCAAAAGGCTTTGCTAGTTTTGCAGAGTTCAGGAGCTGCAGAAAAGGAGGGAATTCAAGATTGCATTCTCTCTCTGGTAGGCAAGGAAAACATGTCAGTAACTGCAGAACCAAGGCCCTCAAAACCTTTACACTTTCTGCCAGTGTTTAGCCCCATCAGTCAGGAGGAGCTGTGTTCTCATCATAAAGCAATGTGGTGGCACACTCGGTCCCAGAGGGAGAACACAGCCCAGACAATGAGCGTTGTGGCTGGGCTGATTCCTCTCCCGTCGCTGCCCTGTCGCTGAGGGAGATGCTCAGCTCAGCTCAGCTCAGCTCCCATCCCCTGCCACCTGCAGTGGTGGGCGCAGTGCTGCCGTACAGGACTGACTGCCATTAGAGAAGCTTTCCCCAGTGCACTGTCCGCTGTGGTGGTTGTTTTAGCCTGCAGACACAGTGAAAATGAAAAGTTTGATTAATTCATTATTACTGAAAATAAACATAAAAATCAAGGGAGATTCACCAGGTCCCTGATGTGTTCCTTTCCCTGCCTAAGACTAACCTATCTGCACACATGGTTCCAGTGCACAGGTGACACGAAGTGAACAGCCAGGTAAATGAGGCCGTGTATTGGGGTTTTTTCTATAAAATAGTCATTCTTTTTTCCCCCCTTTCTTAGCGCTGTTTTACGTTTATGGATCGTGGATTTGTGTTCAGGATGGTCAACAACTATATAAGTATGTTTGGAGGTGGAGATAGCAAGGTATGGCTGTGATTTATTTCTTCGTGTCTGTTTTTTTCTAAAGTGATGACTCATAGAATATTTTTTATATTGAAACTATTTATGATTCCATGACTTCACCATGCTCAGAACTCAAGTCAGTGAAAACATTTAGGGTAAATATGGATTAAAACCTCCTGGATTTAAACCATATCTGGATTAAATCCCCTTCTCTTGGAGTAAATAGCCATGTTCAAACAACTACTCAGTGAGACCTGCAAGAGCAGACTCTGCAGAGACTGCTCAGACCAAAGCATTTAAAAGACTGAATTTAAGCCTTAATTCTTTGAAAATACACTTGTCTATAAATATTATCAGCAACTGGCAATAATTTTCTTTGAGGAGAGTAAAGTAAGAGCATATGAAAATGAGCATTGTGTAAACTCAAGTGAGACTGTAACATCTTTGCTTTGTGTGACTGCCATGCTCTTACCTCATTGGTGATGCAAGAAGGCAAATCTGCTCCAAATTAGTTTGTGCTGGCTGTGAGGAAAATTCCCTGCAGCCTGAATTTCTTCTATAATACCTGCAATAGTCACTGACATAGTTTGAACAATAAAATTCAAACAGCAAGAGGTCCCCAAATTATTCAGCTTGACTCCTTTGCTCTTCATCCATCAGGATGAGTCACAGGCTTTTTGTCTTCCATGCCAGGGTTTATGAGTTATCATACCAGAGCATATATTTAGTAACAGAATGTATTCAAGATACACACTTTGAGTGACTCATCTTTCCCCCAAAAAGCTCACAAAGCTTTTGTCCATTAACTTTTTGTAATTCTTTAGTGGTGATATGTGCATTTGTAGCTAAAGAGTGAGATTACTCCAAGTCTGCTTTGCCTTTTACTGAAACCAACTTCATTCTGAACACAGGTCTCTCAATCTCTGGCACAGCTGCAGGATGGAGTCTCTCAGTTATTAATGTCATTGCCTGAAGTCTGTAATTCTGTAAATAATATTATGCAATCCGAAACTGTTTCCAAATTTCAGACTTCCCTAATATATTCAACCACAGAAACAGATGTTTAATTAAAAAAGCCCATTAATGGTCAGTGGAAAAGCCTGAGATTAATCAGTGAGCAGAGCAATACTTAGCACCTTCTTGGCAATAAGTGTGTGAACATTGCCAGCATCCCTCCAGATCCATCTGCCAGCGTGTGTGGGAGCAGAATCACTGTGGAGTTGTGACAGATGTGCAGCTGGAGCAGGCTTTGTGGCACTTGGAAACAATAGCCACAAAATAAAATCAGAGATTTCTGACCTCAAGGAGAGAGGCTTTGCATTGTTTTCATTTCAGTCCAATGCCTAGGCAAGAGTCAGTCTTCTAAATGTGCTGCAAGATTTTTTTCTGTGTGTTCTTTGCCTCTTTAACTGGATTATTTATGTATCAAAAAAAAGATACTGCAATCTGACCTGTCTTTTCAGAAAATTTAACAGTGTATATTGCTGCCTGAATATTAGGTGGGCATATCAGTCTTATAGCAGTGCAGTTTGAATTTATTGTAATTCTGGATGAAGCAACATAATTTCTGTTCCACAGAAATATCCCTTATGGTATTCCATATTTTGACATTTAAATATTGTTTTGAGAAACATTCATTCAAAAGTTGAAATACCTTATTAGAAATCAGTTCATTGCCGTGTTCCCTCAAAATGTCACAGTTCCTCTTGGGAAACACATTTCAGATGCTTCACTTTATTTGCCATTAGCATGTCCAGCTGTATTCCTGAAGAGGTACTACAGTGCAATAAGACATTTCAGGGGGAAATTCCCTACCATCCCCTACTTGGTAGACTCTGAAAAGTGAAAACTGCATGTTCTAGGTATCCCAACCTGACGGTGGCAGCAGAAATGCTACAATTTAATTTTAGTGCAAATTAAAAGACGTTTACAAGTGCTTTCTAGTGTTAGGCTTTCAGAGTAGCCCTGAATGATTGCTTTCTGCCACTGAGAACAATGAGATGAGACGATGGAAATAAAAATTTGTTACTGGAAATCGGGTATTATCTTTATATCTCAATGTCACATCATTACAGAAGGAATGATAAATTCTTGAGGTAAGTGCAAGGGTCCAAAAAGGATCTGGATGGCTTCTTTGAAGGGAGATACTAAAGAAATAATACCAGAACTATATATTACCCAAATCTCTTGGAGCTGGAACTCACTGGCATCAATAGAGGAAGTTTTTACTACTGTCAGTAAGCTCTGGGTCTGACCTGTGTGGCTGAAACTTTGTAAAAAAAAAGTCATAATAACTATGATGGTTCAAAATTACTGTGGACTGGAGAAGATACTTCACTGTGATTAAATGCTGTAGTATATGTCATCAAAAGACCCAGTGTAGCTTTAAGGACACCTTAAATATTTAGTTTGGCTCAAGCTTAGGTTTATCAGTACATCTTCAATGAAAAATCGTGGTTCAAGAATCCAAAAAGCTTGTTTGTCTGTGACAAGTTCTTTTGATAACAGAGATGAAAAACACATGTTTGTTGTTTGTGCAGCTTGGCATAGCAAGCTCTAAAATTTCATTGTTGGATGTGAGTGTGAAGTTTGAGGTAGAGATAAGTAGTAGTGGAGGTCTGTCTCATCATTTTCCCTGTTTTAATGTGAACTGAGCCATTGCCTGTTGTGATTTTTCAGACTTTACACCAGTTCAAATTTGACTTTCTCCAAGAAGTCTGTCACCATGAGCACTTTATCCCTCTGTGCCTGCCCATACGGTCTTCAAACATTCCTGGTAAGGGTTCCCCCTGGAGGGTTTCTGTACAACAGTGAATTTTGGGGAGGTTTGAAGAGCAGATAATAAATAACTCTCTCAAGAGCTGTGTCTGTACATCAGGCTCAGAAGCCTCAAACGGCTTTTCAGGTGTGCTACTTCAGCAGTGTGATAAAAATAACATAATTTCAGTATGCCTGTAAACAAACCTCTGGCAGCTCAGTGAGAGGGAGGGAGGTGGAAGCTTCTCACTGGAAGTTTTAACTGGAATTTTTGTGGTTACTGATTCATTAAATCAGTAAGGCTACTGCGGTAGCCTTGGGAGGTGGTGAACTAGGAAAGGGTTTCAACAGGTGTAGCAGGAAGGGGAAGAAGCTCAAACAATGGGCTCTTGTCTCCTTTTTACTTCAGTTTTCAGCATCAAAAAATGAGTTCAGTTCTGACACTCACATCTTTTCTCAACAGTAGAAGCTGTTTAGTTCAAATTTGAGTCAAACTTTAAAAAAAAAAGCAAAGCAAATTATTTTTACAATTAATACCATTAATTAAAAAGTGGATTATTTTTGCCTATTTTCTTATGCTTACGAAAAATGAAGACACTGTGACGCCTTCAGAATCAGCACAGGAATATCGAACATCAGGTATGAACAAAATGACTCCGTGAGTGAGCAGAATTTTACTTTGACCACTGCCACTGCATTGTGGCAAATATTAGACAAAAGTTATTTATCATTTTCAGAAGTGGAATTGCTCCCAACCTCTGTGTTTTAGAACTCTTCTAGCTTAGAACATGGGAACAACAATTTGGACTCTGTGCCTCCAAGAAGTCAATAGTCGAATGAGCAAACAGTTGAGATTCTCATGTGGGAACATGTATATAAATCATCTTTTATTATTAAATAGTAAAAACTGCATGATTTTGAGAGATGATTAGATGAGATTAGTTCATTCTGAGAAGTGAGGGAGCAGAATGAGGCAGTCAGACCAGGAAATCAAGGTTTAACAGTGGATTGAACATTTGGAAAATGAAGCGGAGGGAAGAGGGGGAGGATGTATGTAACGTATATATTAATTTAAACAATCTTGTCCATTCTATTCCAAGACATTCCAGAGTACACACTGACTAATGAGTTTTGCCGTAAGCATTTCCTAATTGGAGTCCTGCTGCGGGAGGTTGGCTTTGCCTTGCAAGAAGACCAGGATATCAGGCACTTGGCTTTGGCTGTGCTTAAAAACTTGATGGCCAAGCACTCGTTTGATGATCGATACGCAGAGCCGGTAAAGAAACTCTTGTTCTTTTTCATTTGCTTGTTCATACAGTAGCTAAACATGCGTGAAACTTCCTTAGCCACTGGTATATGTTTTTTAGGTTCTTGACAATTATGTTGTATCTTTTATTTTTAGGCAAAACAAGCACAAATAGCAAACCTGTATATGCCACTCTATGGAATGCTTTTGGACAATATGCCAAGGATTTACATGAAAGATATGTTCCTCTTCAATATCAATACTTCCAATCAGGTAATTCTGGTGATTTTTTTGATTAGATGTGTTATAACCATACTGCTTTAAAAACTAGAAGCAGATTTCTGCAGGGGTGTTGTGTCTTTCAGTCCTTCCAGCAAATGAGCCCGTTTCATCTGAGCATTGCTAAAGGCAATTAATGTTCCTTTCCCAATGCTGTGTTAATGTTTCAGAAGCAAACACTGGTTAGACTTGACCAGTCCTTTACAGCTTCCTCTGTGAGACAGTCCCATATGGCAGGTAACTTTTCAGCATGTTATGGCAAGCCTTGATCCTTTAAGGCTGTCATGTCAAAACAACTGAAAGTAGGTTCTCAAACTCGGTGTCTTGGAAAAGCCTCCTGGGTGTGCTGTCATTATCCAAGTCCTGAGTGATATCACCCACTGGAACTTGTTCTGTTTCTTTCAAATACAGGGGTCCAGGGATGACCTGAGCACAGCTGGAGGGTTTCAGAGCCAGACAGCAATGAAACATGCAAACTCCGTGGATACATCCTTTTCCAAAGATGTTCTGAACTCTATTGCAGGTACAAATGACAGATTGAACAGACACATAGGCAGATTTGTGTGTATCTCAATCCATTGTGCTTTCTGCTTAGAATTCATGGAGGATATCATTAACTTTTTTTATACCATATCCAGGGAAACATGGTATGCAATGTTTCTCTTCCCTTTGGGTGTCTTTGGATTGACTTTCTTTCTCTTGTGAAGCTGTTCTACTTCCACTGCTTCACTTACTCTCCTGCTTTGGAATGATGCCAGTATTCAGGCTCTAAGAAATCCCTTTGCCTGAGTTCATTCTTGTAGTCTCTGCCTGACTTAAAAATAGTTACAAGGTTTCTCCTGAAAACTCCTGATGTCTCATGGAGGCAAATATTCATAGTTTTTCTAGGCTTAATGGAAGAGTGGAAACACAACTTACTTTGTTCACTACCTCCAAACCCCATTTCAAAATTCAGGGAAGTGAATTCAGGCATCTTTCCACTGATTTTTGTGGCTTTAGGTCAGTTCTTACAGAATGCAACAGGCCATTTTAATGCCATGAAAAATGGCAAACTGAATCATTGTACTTCAACTTGTTGCATGTTTTCAGTACTAAACATACCCATCAATAGCTTTGCTATTGGAAGTTCAAAGCACTTGTCTCAATCCAGCATGTGACATGTTTTAAGTTCTCCATTTTTTTTGTTAGTTTTTGTATCCATAAATGTTTTAGTTTAGCATGTTTGCTATGACTTTCATTTACAGCCTTTTCATCAATAGCTATCTCTGCAGCAAACCATGCTGACTCCAGAGCTTCCTTAGCAAGTCTTGAATCTAACCCAAGTACCAATGAAAAAAACAGTGAGAGAACTGACACGTGTGAAAAGGTACATGTGCAAATGTTGAAAACGCTTGCTGGAGGTGGGAGCCCATCACTGTACTTAATGAGGCCCTTTGCTGTCACCTCAACAGATCATGAGACCTTTGTCTTTGATTGGGTCCACTCTTCGTTTTGACAAGCTGGATCAAGCTGAAACTAGAAGCCTTCTTATGTGCTTCCTTCACATTATGAAAACCATTTCGGAAGGTAAAAAATGTGCACTCACTACTTAATTTATGTTGCTGTAAAATACTGTGAATGCTGAATCCAAATGGCATTAAATTAGAATAATTATCAGTGTATTTTACAGGCTTTGGGCTAAGTTTAATTCCCTGTGACGGATACATAATTTATTTTAATATCTCTCCTTAGATGCACTGATTTCCTACTGGTTGCGAGCACCATTCTCAGAAATAACAGACTTTTTCAGCATTTTAGAGTAAGTTTACTTTGTGGTTGGTTTTTGTGTTGAATATTCTAAAGTGCTGACTGAAAACAATTCCTCTTTGGGTTTGTCCACCTATTGGAATAGTCTGAGATAGCTCTTGTATCTTAAATTATTTTGCCATAGTCTTCCAAAGTCATAATGAGACATTATTATTAAGATCCGTATCCTCCAATATGTTGTAATTTCCATGAACAGGGGTCATAATGCTTTGGCTCTTCCTCCTAAAAGAGATTTTCATATTAGTTTCCCATTTGGTGTTGAGATTCTGTTCTTCCCTTGAGAAAAATATTTAGCTCCCCAAAACTTCCCAACCATAAGATAAGTCACATAATGTAGGATGACCTGCTTTTCACATCCCCAGGGTGGTTTGCTCAATCCAATCTATGCATGACTGCAGAATCCAAGCAGGTAGCTGGTTCTGGAATTTCCTCACCACCTTGTAGTTGAAATGTGAATTATTTAACTAGCAGGTGCATATGCCATGGGTCTCATTGAGGCACTAAGATTCAGCATTTTTTTCATAAGTACGAAGCCATTAATAGGCATAAAATGTGTTGTTTTATCTTTCAGGGTTTGTCTGCAAAATTTCAGATATCTAGGAAAACGCAATATTGTCAGGTAATTCTGTAGTTACAGACTCTGTG
>QWTY01010685.1:350-23726 GCA_008033365.1 Pseudorectes ferrugineus | reverse complement strand
GTGTAATTTTTTCTAATGTTACAGAATTTCCTTCTTAAATATCCCAAGCTTAGCTTATCTCTATATATTTCAGAAGTGCTACATCATAATATCCCAAAGGAAAATCCAGTGCAGGTTGTTGGAAACTGCTGAAAACTAATAAAGTAATAAAAAAATAGCCAAGTACTATAGTAATACATAGGAAATAATAGTACAAAACCCCCTTTATTTATTGGACTTACTGGTGGTCCCCCCACTTCAGACCTGAAAAATTTGATTTTTCAGATAATTTGAATTTCATAGTCTGAACTTGAAGGAAATTTTTACCTTAAAGTCTATTGCGTGGAACAATATTAAATATTTTGTATATTAGCTATTGGTGTCTTTCTCAGAAATATTGTTAATGACTCCACAGAAAGTTATCTCATTCCCACTCTGATTTACTGGCACTTTATGCATACTTTACACCCACACAAGGGATTGTAGGAGATGCACAAGAAAGAAGGATATAGTGCCCTGAATCTAATTTTCCTCTCACAACTTGTTGACTTCAGACCTACACGAAATTCACACAGAAACAGTGAAAGTCAAGTTTCCAAAAGACTAAATAAAGTCTAATGAATGCAACAGGTCTTGCATTAAAAGCGTTATTTTTGTTATATTTCAGTAAGACTGAAATATTTAATACATTTTGAAGATATTACTCTTGCATATGCTTAAGTCTTCCATGGAAACTTGTGATCTCGAAATCAGTAGGGCATTTCTAAAAATTACACCCTACAGTGATGCCAGGCTTTTGCAGATATTAATTCCGTTCTTTGTACATAGACTGAGTTTGTGTTTAAGTTTGTGGTTTGGTTTGTTGTGGCAGTTTTTAATTAGCTGATCACTGAATTATTAATTTAACACATTAAAGAATTATGTAGGTAAAACTCCTTTAAAATTATTTACATGGAAGTAGAAGTGCATTGTACAAAAAGTAAATAATTTTAACAGGGATTCTCTATTAATTGACAATCTTTGCTTTTACTGGGCTATGACATGCAAGAATGGTGGAAACTTACAGGCTCATGGTAGGATTTGCTCAGTTTCCTGAAAAAGTGAAACATTTCAAGAGAAAGTGTTTAGACAGTGATTTGCAGAAGTCTGTATATATTGTAATTAACTAGGAAGAAAAATGGCAAAACTTTAACTGTAGCTCCACTTGAGCCATTTTTAATAAATTTTGGTTTTATTTTTCTGTTTTGATTTTAAATACTCCTATGAACAGTATGAAGTACCACAGAAATAGTCTGGTAATATTTTCACGGCCAAAAGAACAATTTTTAATATCTTGGAGCACCAGGACAACCCAGGGACCCCTACAATTTATGGCTGCAAAACAGTCTTTCCCTCCAGCTGTAATTAAACAGAATACTCTGTAAAATAACGCTAATTAGAAATATTGCTTTGTGTTGTTTATCATTTGATGTATTCTTATTTATTCAACAGCACCCAAAACTGAGCTTTCCATGCCTCCCCTCCCCAAAACAGAATACAAACTGGGACTCTGCCAGAACTAATTTTAGACATGACAGAATGACTAGCAGTGGAAAAGGAAGCATTGTTTCTGGGAGTCAGTCACAGTCTTCCATTCCAAACTTCCTGCTACAGTTTTGGGAGAATACACACAATTTTGGAGCATTAAATAGCATGTTTTTTACAGGTATAGTTGAAATGGGGAATTATAAAAGTGATAAAGAAAAACATTTTCCTGGGGAGTTTGCATGTAATTATTTTTCAACAGATTGATTTCTCTAAACTCACCTTTTGCCTCAGCTTCAGGCTGTCCAAATCTTATTATATATTCCTCTAAACAAACCCCTTTCTCCTAAATCTAGCACTTTAGACATTTACAGCTTAAAATAAGAATCCTGTTTTTCTTAAACAGCTTCATCAGATCCTCTCCTCTTCCTCCCTGAAATGGACTGCTCACATAGCGCTGCCCTCTGTATTCCAAGCAGTCCCTTGTTCTAGCTATGCTCTCCACCAAACCCTTATTTAAAATCTATATGGTAGAACCTAGGAAGGGTGGAGTGGCAAGAACAGCAGCAGAAGATCCTGAATACCAGCAGCGCTGAGCAAGCGTGCACCTGCTTGCCCAGGAATTCCTGCTCCCCAGAGCAGGGTGTCAGGGTTAGCCAGGAGCACACACCCTTGCCTTGCTAACTGGTGCTACCCCAGGACCTTCTGCCAGTTTGTTTCTTCTGTCTTTCAAAACAAGTCAAGTACTCAGGTCTGGAACGATATCCTCACCTGCATTACTGAAGCACTATTTAAACATTTCATGTCATACATATGGTCTTTATTACAGGGAAGCCCCATATAATGACAGTTGATTCATCTTATTTGTCAAGTTAAAAGATTTAAGAAAAGGTATCTTTCTCCGTATTTGTTGGATATGGGGCTTTTGCTTAGGAAAAGAACCTCCCCAACAAGTTACATGTTTAATGAGAAAGAACATTTATTTCTGCAACCTCTCCAACACATTATGTAGGCTGCATCTGAGTAGCAGAATCCCACAAAGCCTGAGCTGTTTAAAATGCAACCAGAATCCCTTTTGTGTCATGTTTACTTCCCTTTATGAGCAAAAAGGGAGCTGATGGATAGATGCACTGCAAAATATTATTCAAACGTCTTTTTCTATATGTGACAAAGCAACACTGAAACAACAACAACAAAAAAGCCTGATGAAAAGAGAAGAGAAAGAAAAGAAGTGGCAGATTTGTAGGTCAGCTGGAGAGGAGGTGTGGCTTCCTTTTACAAATGTGAGTTTGCATGAGGAATGTTTGAGAAATGGAACTTTATTAATGGGAGCACCAGTTTCCAGTGGTTTCCTGAGTCTCTGCCCAGATAGGCTCTCCTGTTGCAATTGTATTCTTTTTTCATCTGTTTATGCCTGTACATGCATTGCCAAGTTGACAGCATAAGCAAATAGAGGCTAAAGTTTTAGCTCTTCATTGTGGGTGAAGAACACACCACAATGTGTACAGAACAAGGTGCTTCTTTGTCTTCCTTCTCCTTGCAACATGTGGGATTCATCTCCTGGCATAAGTACTGGCAGAAGCCAATGCCTGCCTGATGCACACTGAGCTGCCAACAAGCTCTAGAAACTTGGCTGGTAGCAGAAGCATGTTGCTCAAAGAGGGAAGAACTGAATTCATGAAAAGGGTGAATCTTCTGTAGTGCTCCATTCTCCTGGGTCCCTCTGTTGTTTTGCATATTAATCTCTATTGACAGTTCTGTAGTTCCTATCACATTCCTGATTCCTGCCATCCATAACGTGCTAGTTCCCTTGCAAGTTGTCACAAACTAGCAAGCAACCTTGGCAAGAAAATTTGATCACAAAACTGGGGGGAACAGTAAAATCCAGCTTGTTCTTCCTTCCTGCAGGACAGATGTGGCATTGGTACCTTCATCATTTCATGTTCACCACAAGAATTGCTTTCTATTCAACCACCAACTTCTCGATGGTTCCTGCTGCCTACAGTTTGACTCTCACTCCAGTTCATCAGCAGTGAACGTGTGGCTTATTCACAAAATCTGCCATAAGCCACACTGGCAAGAGCATCAACTCAGCCAGCTTGAGATATTCACCCTCTAAACTCAAGCCCAGCTACTGAAGAAACTCTAGGCACATCCTTTGTGATGCCATAACAAGCAAAAATAAAAATCAAGCTTTCCACTTTCCCCCCAAAACTGAAAAAGGCAACAATCTCAACTTCTAAATATACAAAGAGAAATGGGACTCTACTAAGCTGGTCATCACAGAAGTGTTCCCAGGGTTAGTGACAACAGCTTTGTAATTTACAGGCACTCTCTGACAGAGCAGCTCCAGGTCTGTCACAGGCTGTAATTTAACACTGGGTGGCAATAAATTAACCTGAAATGCTCACGTGAGGCTCCTCACTCAGGCCAGTTAAGGAAAGCAAAAGGCGATGAGTGCTTCTGGCAGGCGCAGCTCACAGCAGGGCTGGGCAGCAGTGACTCCCCAGCCTCACTGACTTCAGGCAGGGCAGGACATTCTGGGGGCCTCCTGTGCACTTCTCCCTGAATTCTGTAATCTGCTCTTTATTGGCCAATAAAAACAATGCCTGAGGTAGGCACCTACTAAAAAATTCTTTTATATTGTTCCTCTGACTTCTCTTTTTTTCCCCTTAAATATAGAATGTGTAAACATATCCAAAATAACAAAGTAAAAGTCACATAAGTATTCCTTGTTAATTACTGGGATTTTTTTCCTCCATTTACACTTTAAGCAATATACACATCTGTAAAAAGCATTCACAAAAGTTCATGTAAATAGGATGCTTTATATGATTTATATTAACATCTTATCTGTGTATATATAAAACCACAAATAATTAGAAACAGCTCAAGGTCACCCTTTATGGTAGATATACTTTCAATTAAAATTACTTCCATTTTTCTTTTTTAATTCATTTTGTGCTATCTTCTCTTTAATTAAGAAACTGCCATGTACCATTTGCCTTTAAAATAGGTGTGCCTCCAGATCAGTCTGAAAACTACCTGAACAACATGTAGAATGATTGTGATTAATGCAAAAGTGGGGTTTTTTCAACTCAAATTACACAAAAGGTTTAATTTAGAGCCAAAATTGACTGTAAAAAAATATTCCATGAGGTAATCTTACCTTGCTTTTTTTTTCCAAAACATTTTATCTTGACCTGTCTTCCACCCAAGTTAGCACTTACAAAAATAACATTTCCATGGTAACTGTTCTTTTGCTTCATTTTCAGAGATGCTGAGGAACCTCAGCTACCACTGATACCAAACAAATCTGTGTATGCTTCACACCCCGGAAATTCGTATTGCATATATTTTCCAGTACAGGTGCTCATTTTTTGTTCATTCTTTTCCTCTAAATTTCAATTAATATCTGTCCCTGAAAAATATTTGGGCTGTGTAATTTAAACTATGCATGCCTGACAGTTTACAGAGCTGGTAAATAGAATAAAAACATCCTCAGTGCTCAGTGAGAAGTCAAATATAGTTAGATGCAAATATGCTTTGGAGAATGCAACAAGAGACGGATTTGCATCCTCTGAGACTAAACAGCTGCAGAAATGTGTCCTTAAATCTTAGACCAGAGAGAGATCCTAATCTAAAACCCATAAACACACTTTTTAATATCATGTCCCATTGTTTAACTATACAAAATACACATTTCCACACAACCCAAGACCTACTTGTGAAAGCACTCCCTAGAACAGACAGGAATTGCATTCCAGCATTTCACTCACAATATGACTGAGAACACCCCAACAGGCTATAACCCTTGTTTGTACTTGTTCAAGATATTTTATTCTTGAAAAGTGGTTATGGAGTATGGAAACAGTATTAACTCAGTTCTCATGACCCAACAGAATGCATTTCATAAGTGACAAACAAAATATGTATTCAAGTGTGGATTAAAATTGTAGGTGAGTTGCATGGCAGTCCCAGTAGATACAAGAAAGGACAATCCAAATGCTCCTAACCTCAGAGAATTAGCTTATCTCTAAAGTAGCTGTCAGAGTATAGATTAGTTTCATTTCTTTGAAATTCCATAGGAAAATGTGGCATGAGAACTTCATCTTATAATGTATTCAAATTCCCACGGAAGTTTTGGGCAGGACTTCTGTTATTTCCAGTTATCAAAAACATCTTTTTCCAAAAATCAGGCCAAAAAAGAGAAATTATTGAATATTTTGTAGAATTTGTTGCAGAAATCATCCTTCTTTTCCCATTTTTTTTTCCAATTTTCCACTGAGTTAAAAACCGTAGAGGATCAATTATCAGCAAAAGACCACATCTGCTGTAACTTACCCAGTCATCTTCTGGACCATATTCCACACAAATTCCATACATATCACAGAATGAATGAGACCACACTAAAATTAAGGTTTGTTTGTTTGTTTTTTTTTTACCAGGAAAATCTGCAGCGTGAGACTGTCAGCACTGAAAGGTTTTCTTGAAGGTTTTATTTGTGAATTTAGTGAAGGTGTTTATATATGGGGTTCTGTTGCGTTTTGCTTCTTAATGAGTGCAGAGATACTGGAAAACAGAACATCAATATCTAGATTATTTGCCATTTCTGTAGGCTAGCACAGCTCCTTCCCTGAATGAAGCTGATTAAAAATTAGATACATTTTGCATGATCTTTACCGAGGGTAATTCAGCATATCATCCATGCCCTGTCTCTTAACAACACTGCAGAGATATTTTACAAGTACCAATTAGGAGGAAAAAACACAACCAAAACAAACAAAGAAACCCAAGCCACACACACAGCTCTATTAAAAGTGGTACTTTTCAGTCCCTGAAAATCTAAATTCATGTTTTATCAGATAAATTTAATAGTATTTGGCAGCTTTGCCACCACTCCATTTTTTGTTATAACTTTAAAATTAATTTTGGTATGGAGATGCCTGTGCACTTTCAGGACTATTACAGCACTGTAGACAACCATCCTTTAGTAATAAACAACATTCTTTAAACTGTCTTGAAACATAAAAGAGGCACATTTCCTTCTTGGAACAACTCTCTAAACTTCCTTCCTGCATCACTGAGACTCACAAACAGCTGTTCAATATTTTAAATTGATTGGTATTTATGTATGGATATTATTATATATAACTATATACATTATATAGGATATTGTATGTATGATAATTATGTGAATTACACAGGATATATTACACATCTCTTCACTGATAAACAGAGATTCCTTTAATGTGCTCATTTCCCTCTTCTTTTATGAAAAATATGTTGGCAAACACTTTCAAGAAGCTAGATAATCTAAATAAGCAAGTGAATATCAGAAAAATAAAGGGAGAAAACTAAGGAAGAAGGTATGGGGTAGGAGCAGTAGACTGACACCATAGCTTGTGAAAAACTAAAAGTAGAGATTCCCTTATCCGGATTATCAGCAACCAGGTGGAGAAGGGTTTTTAGTGGATGGGGCCATTAGCAAGCAGCATTTTATATTGGTGGGTATGAGTATAGGTATTCTTTTTGTTAAAAAGGAGTTTGGGTGGCAGTCAATTCAGAGTGCCAGATACCAGAAACTGGAGCAGTAACAATGAACAGCACAATACAGAATATAAGCACATATGCCCTTCAAAGTGCCCCTGAAAATCTTCTTTTTATTCTCTAGCTAGTTTAAAGACACCTTTAGAAAATGGACTGTAAATTCTGAGAAAGGCTGAGGAAGGCTGTTCTACTCCCTGTACAGGAAGTTAGTTCTGTCACTACCCTTTTCCCCAAAAGACACATGCTAAAATAAGGTGTCTCTTTCCTCATCTGATCAAATTCTGAGGTAATAAAATATACTGCAAGGAACCCATGATATAAGAGAACTCATACAGCAAAACAATGCTGCTGTCAAGTAGCAAAAATATGTATGTTCTGCTAGATACCTTAAAAGTCTCTTTCTGAACACACCATTCCCTAGGTGCGAGAATTACCTTTGCCAAGTTTATCCTGGAAGACATTAGATATATATTATATCCCACTGTATTTAATATATTCTTTGCCTACAATGTTGAACAGCCTGGCTCTGCCACTTCTACCGCTTACCACAGTCACACCAAAGCACAGAACTGCAGGAATTTGATGAATTCCCGTGCAGTATTCAATGTAGTTTGTTTTACTAGAGAGAAAAAAGTTATTGTCTCCCTTCCCTTGTATTTGCTATAACTGATATGTGTCTGTGTGTACCTTGATTTCATTCACTGAAGCAACTTGTACTGCCCCTCTTTAGGTAGGAAAATGCTTAAGAATTGTAAAAAAAAGCCCTCCATTTTCATCTCACAACAAAACAATAATGGACAAATTTAACTGTAGTTTCAAATAAGCATGATATATCTGTTACCACAGAAGTTTCCCTGAACTTTCAGGTGATCCTTGTGACAACAATATAATGAAACACTTCTTCACAAACACAAATCACAAAAGATATCCACCTTCCAATAACTGTCCTTGAAACCTTTTGAATTCTCTGTGTTTGTAGTTAGCTCTATGCACATAACTTTCATGCAACAACAGCGTACTTGTCACACTGCACTGTAATATTAAATACAAGAAAAAAGGGTATTCAGGATGTACCTGTCTCCAGTCCTGCCTTATGCAGAAAATACATGGACCTTTGTGAATAGTTTTAACCTTGAAACACAAAGTTATAAATAGCCAGTTTTAGTAAGCAGATGCAGCAGATCAGGAAAGGGGCTGTGTGAAAGAGGCAGTCACTAACAAAGGAACATCCTGCAATTTGATCATATCTGCCAGTAAGAGTAACTGCTATTGAATATCACACTCTGCTGTCTCAGAGGCAGCAACCAGCCTGAATGGGTTTTATTAATAGGTTATTAACTTGAATATTGCAGACATATCCAAAGATGTGTCCTCCCCATTTTCCTGTGCCTGTGTTGAAGGGGATAGCAAAACCCATTTTCTGTAACAATATAAAATATCCATGTGCTTGTGCTGAGAACAACTGGCTGAAACACCATTGACCTACATAGGATCAGTCATATTGTGCTAACAGAGACTCAAAGATTCAGGGGGAGAGGGGGGCGATGGGGAGGGGACAGTTTTGGAGACACACATAAAATCAGCTAACACAGAAACATTTTCATACTGGATTAATGAAACTAAATTTGGTCACAGAATTCTATGTTAGCACACTTCTAGCAGAGAAAAAAAGGTGGATTTTTTTTAAGAAACAAGAATCCTTACCTTTCTGTTGAATCTTCAGGGAGGCCACTCACTAATTATTACAAGGTTTTTTAGTAGTATGCACTTGTGTTGTGACTGGGGCCTGCAAACTCACTTAAATAGGCCCTGAGAAACCAGAGGATCATGAGTGTCTCTCTTAATTTCCAGGTGGTAACAATGTGTGTAAGAAAAGCACTCACATGTCTCTCATTACCAGATTAACCCCACACCTTGCAGGCTGTAATGAATGTAACCTCCCCTTTGCTATACCAGAAGAGCCTGTTGTTCTCATCCTGCAATCCTGCAGATCCAGAGGCAGCTGGGCGCCTGGCTTTGATACTGATATCACAAATTTAGCGGGGCTGGGAGACCTTCTCATGGAGAATCAGAATGTTGTGGCAGTGAAGTCTTTCTGAGAGCCTGCATCCTTCAGCTCTCTCCCCACAGCTGAGTCCCACTAACACAGCAACTCGGTCAGTGTTTCATATCCACAGGACCATTCCTACAAGGACGATGGCAAACCTCTCCCTTCCTCATTCTTCCAAGTCACATCATTTAACATCCCTGAAATGTAACTTTTCAGTTTGGGAGAACTTTCTCCATAGAACTAGATACTGTACAAAATTCTAATTATGCAAATCTCACTCATGTTGACATTTTGTTGAATTTTTTATTGCTCTATTGCTTGCCCTTTCGGAAGTAATTTTTTTTTCTGGACAAAATCAGTATAGTAATGTTTTAGCTCCACTTTGAAAAGTGAGAAACAAGTAAGAATTGGGCCAATTTACTTTAGCATTGTAGAGTTCTGCAACATTTAAATCCACAGGTTCATATCCATGTATATAGAGCATAGTTTCGCCTTTTATTTTTGCATTCACACCTACATATGTATAGTACAGCAGATCGTATGTGCACTATACTCTATCTATGCTTTTTCTGTATTTCCTTTCAACTTCAGTCTGAACAAGGTTTCCATCTGTTCTGTGGCTGTCAGCCTGCAGACATTCTAATTTTGTGATCACCTGTTCTTATATATTCCTTATTTCTCCCAGTGTTTTTTCTTCCTTTCTCAGAAAAGCCTATATGCTGCTGACATCTGCTCACCACCATTATCTTTTATGAACTCCCAGGCAAAAACCCATTCAGAGATGCTGTCAATGTCAGCTGCTCTGTCAAAATATTACACTTGGCACGTCTGACAGCCTGCAATGTGCTGACCTTCACTGTGTCAATGCCCTTGAACAATATTTTTTTTTCACTGCTCCTGTACAAACTAACTTTAGTTTTTCTTAGACAACATCACTTAGTACAATCCAATAACCATTACTGGACTGACCACCCTGCACACGAGGTAGGAACTAATGCAGTCCTCATTTAGTCAGTGAGAAATTCAGCTGAAACAATAATGGCTTGACTCATCTAAGTACTGAAACTAAAATATTCCTCCTTTTTCAACTGAAGGAGACTGAAATGTCTTTTCCCAAGATTACAACATGTGATCAGGTGTGATTGAATTCAGAAGGGACATTTGGACACTTCAAGTCCCAATACGCTTCCCCAGATGAGGGACCAATTTTTCAAAACTTACACTTTTTCTGTGTTAGGATCCAAACTGTAGGTTCACTCCTGAAAAGAAGAAAGCTACCTCATTTATCAGGAAAATAATTTGGAAGCAGGAGCATTCACAATCTTCCTGGAATATATTTATCTTGTACAGAATAAATAAAAAGTTCCATTAAATGTCCACAAAGCAAGTAACCTCATTCACTGCAGAAAAACAATATTTGGCAACTTTTGTTATTACTGTATAAATATTCCTTCAACACTGTTTCTCTATCAAAGTTCTAAACACATAAAGGCACGAGGGCCTTCCTTCACATTCTCCTACATTTCCACAGCTCTGGGATTAAACGGTGCATAAAGTGTAAGCACTTCATTTGCAACTGTCAGGCTAATGAACACTGAACTGCAGAATATTTCTATAACTGGAGGTCTAATTAACTCATAGGAAGTGATATTAAATTATCCCATGGCACTTGAGAACTCTTGGGACATATAGAATTCAACATTATTTTCACCTGTATTACCCATAGCAGCTGCCCACATGGTTGCCATCTTAAGACATCATATTTATTTTAAGAGGGAAACTGTATAATCTCTATTGTGTATACAACAAATTGTCATGGAATGCTTCTTTTACTTTACATTTTAACACAACCAAAATCGAGTATCCTACTCTGGGAAAACTGGTGGGTTGCCTTTTGTTATTAGGAAGAAATTTCCATTTTTCAAGTGCACAACTAGCTGCACTATGATCTTCTGAAGGCTTCTGAGAATCGAGGCTTTTCTCGTGCTTTCAAAGACACTTGATTTCAGAAATGTGAACCAAAATATTTGCTAAAATTCTGATTATCACCATAAAAAGCATATAGGCCCTATACTGAAGGTAGGTCATGTTATGATCTTATGCATGTGTATACTTAAATGCATGTTTATACTTAAATGCAAGAGCTGTATGGATCCCATCTCCTGTAATATGGAAAGTTCAGCACAGTTTCACCAGTTCTTTTAATTTACCTGTTAAGGATCTGGGGACCCCTTTCAGAAAAAAAAAGTATAGAGGAAAAAAGAAAACTATAAAAAGGGGGGATGGGGGGAAGGGGACAAAAATAGGTTTGTTTTTTTTTTTTTTTTAAAGGGTAGTTTTCTTAGGGAAGAAAAAATAGAAGAACAATTATTCTCTTCTTGTAGGAAACAATTTCCGATGATGAGCTCTCAGCAGGAACCTCATTTTATTCCTTATTGCTATACAGTATCCAAAAGACCAGATTTAATACAGTTGTCGATTGTTTTAACTAAGCTATACTTCTCTCTATCTTTTAAAAATTGACTTAAAATGAGGACATAAATATCAGCTGTAGTGCATCACTGACTGTGGTGTGTAGTTGAACCATCCCAGTAAATATTTTAATTAAAACTTGAAAAATAAGCTGCAGTATTAGTAATGCAGTAATCATCTTCAGGTTGTCTGTGTTTTCAACTCCAGCTTCCTTCACTCAGGGGATGTTTTTCATGAGGGTTTTACTGAAATCATTTCCTAAGCCTACAGGAAACTCTTAATTACCTAACCTTGATTTTAACCATTGCTAAAAGATAATCAATTTCATCTTTGAAACAAAATAGGTTAATTTAGCTCATAGAGTGTGTCTGAATATTAATTGTGTCTTATTTACATATTCTTCATGATTAGCAGACATGTAATAAGGGGGAAAAAAAATTGAAACAGCCCTTGAATGAATGGAGGGAGAAAAAAAAAGGAAACAGAAACTCTTCCAAGGAATGGTTAAGAAACGGGGTGGGTGAAATTGCAGTACTCCCTGCACAAAGGTCTCCACCACCACTGCATACATTTCTTCTGTGCTTGCAAATATATTTATCAAAATACCACCCTGTATTTATGTAAAAAGATATCATTGCTGCTACTGTCAGCAAAGGTTATCTCATTAGTCAAAACCCTGGCATTCCAGTCTCAGGCTGTCATCAAAAAGATATATATGGATACATGGAACACACCATAAAACCATGCAATGAATTATGATTTTGCAACAAACCATCCCAAGAGCTCTAGTTTGTGTAAATATATTTCATTTCCCTACAGAAACATTAATATAGGTGTCTAATCTGATGGTTCAGACTTTCATGTTTGCTTAGCCTCTGTACAGTTTTACAGGAATCAGTGTGACAGCACAGCTCTGGCATTAATACAGCCATAATGTACCCCTGTTCAGAAATTGTAAAACTGTTATCTCACAGCAAACTTAAGGATGGAGCAATCCTCCCATGTCAATTGGTTGAGTATACCTCTGCTATTACAAATGTCTCATTCATATCATCTCATTCATCACTTGGGGTTTTCAGCTTTCCCCAAAATTAGTGACTTTGTGACCAAACATGTTTTGCGTTACACAACACATAAATTACAAAGTGTTAGTATTGGTTTGTATATTTACACATACACACACAGAATACAAAAGCTCTGAGATTTTGTACTAAATACATTAAATAGTAAGACATTCCTCTTCCTCAAAATCTTTGTTTGCACTGTATTACAGATTTGGCTTTTGTGAGCTAAACATAACAAATGTTTCTTCATGACTGAGAATATCTGTAAAAGTTACATCTTCCATAACCATTTCCCAGTTAACTATTCTGCTTAATAAATCAATAAATAGACTAGGACAGCTCAACTGGGTATGACTTTATAAATTTCTCTTGTCTTTGAATTATGTTTCATCTGGATGTAATGTTTTTCTCCCTCCCTTACTTCTGTCGTAGAACTCAATTTTCAAGTTCCAATGATTTCACCACAGAAAATAATACAGCCTTGACAATAAGGTTTTATTAACCTTTATTGTTCTAAAGCCTACATCTGAGATGAAATCCCACAGCTTTAACTGTCAAAGGTTAAAGAAGTGATTGCTGCTTCTAATGGGTATCTGAAAGATGCTCAGTTGTATTTTCCCTTATACAAACACTACTGAAGGAAAATATAGATTACAATAACTGGAGATAGAAGACTTCTAAAAACAAATTCATGGTGTAGTATTTTTTTTCATTTTCTAGGAAAATAGACCTTAATTTAAAAGGGAAACTTTTACAGTTAAATAGTTTTGTCTTGCCTTCTCTTTCTTACTTTATGTAAATTTTTCTAATAGTTTACTCAGCTAACACTAAACAGCAGACTTGCACTTTATTATGAGGGAGAAGTATGAGATTTCAGGAGGGATTTCTTCCTGCTTTATCACTGAACCACAGTGAACTTCCATGGAAAGCACAGCATGGCCACTTGTTTTGAAAAGTAACAACTGAATGGGTCTCTGCCCCAGAAAGGTAAAGATCTATACACATAATGATTATAAACAGTTTGATCTTTTTCCTACTTATTTTGCTGAAAATTCTCCAGTGAAGCCATAGATAAAGCCTAATTGAGGGCTGAAAGGAGGTGCTTCTTCCAACACAGAACCAGAATGTAGAATCCTCTTCTGAAAGTAAATTTCTCCCTCCACTTTTATGAAACACAGACAGAAGATGAGGTCTGTATTAAGGAGGCCAGGAGGGTTAATGAAGCCAGGGCAGGGGTTAGGGAGCTCTTTCTAGAAGGGAAACCTTGAGTCATACCTTCTGGTTCTTTCAACTGAATTGATTTATGGAAGGTGACCATTAAAAACAGGGGCATGGTTAGAGGCTGTAGAGCAGTGCAAACCTCCTGGTCTGTGTTTTGCCACATATCACAGAAATTCACAAAACACCACAAAAATTTCACTGGCTTTAGGGTGGGTATGCTAATCTTCCTATCACTGATAAGATACAAGTGCAACTTTTGGGCATTTAAATCTGCAAATTGTTGTTGCCCTGGAGCAGAATGGAGGCAATCTCTGCAGTCAGAGAAAATGTGCTGCTGTCTGCACACAGGATGTGGTCTGCAACACACCACAGGATGCAAGGAGGGAAAGGAGAGTCTTGTTCCCAGTCGGGCCATCAGCAGAATTCCCAGTGATGGCAGCACTGTCAACCTTCAGCTCAGCTAATACAATAGAATTCTTACCCAGTGATACAAGTAACATTTATTAGGCAAGTCCTGAGTGCCCATTGATCATATTTTGATTTGAAAATTTCAGTCATCTTCATCACAGGCTACAGTCTGTAACTTTTAGGTTTTGGTTCTCTTCATTAAAAGACTCAAAAACTATACAAAAGTACTTTCATGTGTATTTCCTTGTACTGAGAATGAAAACTAAACAGAAAAAGGTTCTTCTGTTCATTAACTTTGTTTCTTTTTCTACATACCAGCTTCTACTTATAGGCTCGGTGATGCAGTATATAAATGAGGCAGGAAAAGAAAACTCCTTGCCTTCACAGTGGGGCACAGACCATGATCACTTGCAGAGTGCCAGGTTACGATAGCTACTCCAGAACCAGCCGAACAGGCTGCCCAGTACTGCCATGAACTGGAAAGCAGAACAAGGCTCAGAGAGGATGACCCCAGACACTTCTCTCCCTCGTTTGTAGCAGGGCCAAATACAAGAGCAGGGCCTGCAGGCACAAACTGCTGGATGCTCTTTCTAAACTCTCTGAAATTAAAAAAGGACAACACATAGACTTTGGCCTGTAAACCCTTTGCTACAGAAAACAGATACTGCACTCTTCTCCTGTGATGCTGGCATTTGATCCCTTATGTGCCAGGAGCTCTGGGAGAAGCTCTGCTTTGTCCTGCTCCTTTAGTGATAAGAATGAGGAAAAAGTTACACACAGAACAAGACAGAGAAACAATAAACAAAGAGACTGTACAATAACATGTGATTTCCCAGGGTAGGAACTGCTAGAAAATTTAGATTAGAACATCAGAAGTGTGAAGCACTAGGAAAGAAAAGGGGAAATTGTATACATTGAGATGCTTAGATGCTATGTAAATTCAATAGTAAGGAAAGATTTTAAAGGAGAAAACTATTTTTAAATAACCCAGGAGAAGTTTTTTTCCTTTAAAATTCCATAAAACTTGAAATGGGTTGAACCATGCATCCATACAATTTTAGGCTGAGATAAAAAGTAAAGCTGCTTAGAGTATTACAGGTATTATAAGCGCCATGCTCTGACCAGGTGAGTAAATGCTTCTCATTTGTGTCCACGTGTATGCATATACTTATATGTGCTTATAAATCAAAGACAACTTTCTGTTATAAACAAAAAGAAACTCACTCACAAATGTTTCTGGTGTCTCTGGACAGCTCTTTTTAAATCAGGTGGAAGTTTTTTGGATTAAATAATGTTCATGAAACACACAAACATGAACTCAGCTGCCTGTCCCAACAGGGAATAAGCAGATGGGCGATGCTGATGTATTCGAAGGGAGAGGTCCCTGTACACGCTGACATGTTCAGTGGAACAGCAAGTGAGTGAGAGCACTGTTAGTCCCAGGAAGGGGCAATTTAGTCAGTCAGGTCTGGAATGATTCCTCCTACTTACAAGGTTTCAAACTAGAAGTTACACAGGTAGTGAGACTGGGCAATTGCAATGATCTCTCCAGCATTACAAAATATAAATAGATGAAGCACTCAGCATCCTGTTCAAGTTGCCTACTTTTCCTCTTAATTCCTTTTGATCTTTTTCTTTAATCTGCTACAACCAATTGTCCAAGGCTCAAACACATACATATCTCTACACCATTAAGTTTATAGCCTGTGTTTTTCCTTCCATCCAATGCCAATGTGATGATAATTTTTTTTTAGCTTTGATTTGTCAGCTCACATTCCTTTTTAGGTGTATTTTTTATGTAAGCACATGAACAAAGGTGTCTCTTCCTCTGCCTTTCATCATTTAAGCCATGCCTAGACTATAAGCTTTCCATAAAACAAAAGCTGAAGTTCAGTAACTTTGAATCAAATGTTCCATTAGTACAAGACCTAAGAGGTTGGAGTCCTTCTAAATGTAGTACAAAGCTGTCTTGAGTAATTTGTACTTCTGCAAGAATTATTTCATTGTTTCTACCATTAAGGTTTCAAATCCCCATTGTTGTTCCCGTCTGTGATTAAAATAAAGCAATGTTTCAATGGTTTCTTATACCAGAACTGTAGTGCTTTCACAACTAAAAAAAAAATTTCTGGAAAGGAAAGGGAGTATTTTCTGAATTTCTAAACTCAACAATAGACATATATTAAAAAAAGAAAAAAACCAATAACAACAACAAAAACCAACCAACTGCCCCAAAAAACTTCACCAAAAAAACCCAAACCACACAACTCTGGTGGGAAGACTGCCTGCATATCTAACAGACCAAATGTAGAGGAGGTTATATTACCATCTAAAATGATGAGAGGAGATAAATATCCATTAAGCAGCATTGCAGCACTGTCTGGTTTTTGCTGTGTCTAGTTCTAAGAGAAATAAGCAGTTGCCTAAGGGTGACAAGACCTTCTGGTATCATCACTCCTTGCTCCCACAGGCTCCACATTTTCTTCTCCTTCTGCCAACACTAACGCAGGTACTGGTGATGTGAGGCAGCTGCTGCTACCGACATTACTCTGTGCAATGTGTGTGTGGTGTGCACGTGTGCACATATGTGTGAAAAAATAATAAAGCATTCTAATGCCTTTAGGAAAATCACAGCTTTTAAGCTTTTCTGGATCAAAAATACCTTTAAAAAGAACAAAATACTTTCAGAGCCTTACGTTAATGTTTTCATCATCCTCTGCTTCTCACTAATGTCCACTTGCCTCATAAAATTAATAATATGATGTATGCACAACCATGGTTCAGACTGTGAGAGCATTCATGCAGTGCAAAGTAGAAAGAATTGCCAAAGAAGCAATTAAAAATAGCCTTTCTACACAGATACAAGTTGTGGGACAGTCGACCTCATCTCGAGCCAGTTAAACAGAGTTGTATTGAAATGCAAATATATTGATTCCACAAGTGTTTCTGTGGATACCTGTTAAAGAAATTTCCTTCAAAAGCTATTAAAGACTACATTGGTTTTGCATCAAACCATACATAAGAGCAGAATAGGCTCTGTTAAATAAAGATAAAGGAGAGGAATAACCTTGTTAAAGGCATGACTGTATGAAACAAGGTTGTGCATTTACCACTGTTTGAGTGTAATTACGACTTGAAGAAAAACAGTATGTTCCTTGGGAGTTAATACAGTGGCTGCTCAAGTCTTTTATACTTAAACCACTGTTCATTTTGGTTTTAACCCTTTTTATTTCCATTTCAGTGTTTTGGAGGGCTTTATTTAATATATGGCAACATAAGTTCAGTAAGCAGATGCCAGCAAGAAGGAAATAGCCAGGGTAGGTGTTTTATTTGTACTCTGGCTATAAGGGCTCACTGGGACTTTGTGGCCAATGGACAGCAGTGAACAATGGAGCTTTGCAGGTACTTGGAAGCGCATCCAAGACATATTTGGAACTTCATTTAAATCCAGTTTGCATAATCATTTCAACATAGACAAATAACAAAACAGGAAGAACCTCAATGAATTTCCGCTGAGGCACAGTCTAACTGTTTTATTCATAGTGGTGTCATGAAAAAATAACCAGAATTACAATTCAGATCAGGTCAGAAAACAAGCAGCTTATCATTATAGCTATAGGAGAGAACCCTGGGCAACAGAGTGACAGAACTCTGCCAAAATGGGGCAGTTACAGAATTTATATATCTCTAGATTATTCAACTCCTTCACCAAAATTCAGCCAGATAAGCTGAATATGATAATTAACATGAGCAACTGAGAACCTCCAGACAGCACATCCATTTACAAAGAGTCCTCTCCCTTTACATAATCCTCTTCTCTGTTAATTAAATTGTGCTGACTGGCAAGACCATTAGCTGCAAGTTCCTTAGCTAGCAAGGTCCCCTATGGGATGTTAACTGCTTTGCTTCCATGGGACACAGGCTGAGATAGGAGTGTCCTAACTGGGTTGTCTATGTTTCTGTAGGACATGCATTTTTTGAGGGAGAGGCTCCTTCTTATTATACTTTTTTTCTTAAGTTTTGAAACCTTGATAGTAAGTGAGGCCTACAGATAGTTCTGAAAAATAATAATTGCCCTGGTATAAATTCCCAGTATCATTTAGTCCCAGGAAATGAGTTTTGCGCTGTGTTTCAAATGCATCTTTGTTCCTTTTAACAATAAAAAGTTAAATAAATAAATAAATGGTGAGGATAGAAAAATTTCCCAGCAATAGTTTACAAAGATTTATGCTATAAATTAAGGTTTTTGAGTCCTTGACCTCCAGTTTAGTTGCTGTATTATTTATATTGCTCAATTCCCAATGTTTATCACTATCTATATTGAAATGACATCACAAATGTTTTTCTGATACAAATTAGATTTAAGTCAGAGCTTTTAGCTTCAAACCATTCTGAAAAGTCTGAGCATGTATTGATTGCCATAAGACATAAGGCAACAGTTTTTCGCATCTTCCAGGCTGTTACTTAGAGAAATACCACTAGAAGAAATTGTCTGAATGACTTTAAAATGTAGATTGTGATCACAATAAGCAATGCAAGATATTCGATCCTTTCAGTTTGGGAAACAGTTATAAATCTCCTTGGCTCTTGACATTTCTGTTTTCAAAACCCATGACACAAACTCAGCTAACCTCTCTCAGCAGCTATTTTACTCCAGTGGCTTCACAGCCATCTGTTTCTAGTGTCAGCAGTGTATCAGAATTGAAATTCAGACTTCATCCTGAACAGGGAGATGAAGCTTTTGAATAAACACCATCATCCAAAATATGTCCCACATCTCCAGAGCAATAATAGCAGGGAAGAAAAGAGCGGTGAGCTCTGAAAATGGGCCATTCCTCCAGCTGCAACGATTCACGGTTTTGTCTTGAATACATTGCTCACATCTGACATTGTCTTTGCACTGGCCTTGAATTTCAGTGGCTACAAAATTTAGATTGCCTGTACATGTTCTGTTTACACTGGAGCAAATTGCCATGGTTTACAGTACAATCAGGAAGTACAGAAAAAGCGTGGAGCAAAAAAATGGATCAGAGAAAGCTAACACATGGTCATGGAAAAAGAAATGATGCTTGATCAAAGAAAAGGAGGTTCACAAACCAGAAGAAAGGAGTTGTTTCATTTCAGTAGTTACTGGGGCTGAAACTGCTACATTTACAGATCTCTGTATACAAATTAAGCACTGTTTCAAACAGTATAATCAAGAACCACTCTGCACTTTAAAGCCTCGAGAGGAGCATAACAAGAAATGTACAGAGGGCAAAATGGCAGTTCCACTAAAAAAGTGACATTTAAAAATACATATTCATTCAAACTGTAAGTGAAGACTGAAGTCTTCAGAATTCTTGAAGCAATAAAAACCCCTGTGTTTACATGGTATTGTTAATATCTAATAACAAAAATAAAGAACATAAAAATACATTTCAAAATGTTAAAATAAAGTAAAGAATTTTGATGTTGTTTGAGCTTTCAAGTATTCATCCTAAACAGAAGTTTAACAAAATCAGCTTTGGGATTTGTTTCTTTTTTTTTTTTGTATTGGTGATAGAATACTGCCCTGACCAAGACTCAGCAAATAGTTCTGCTGCGGGGCTGGAAGTGTTAATCTAAAACTAAGTGAAATTATTTTGTCACATGCTATTCTCTTTTCATGGCTTTTAACAAAAGGAACACCTGTAAGTCAATCGATTGCTGTATGTGTGGTAGAAGATAGATCACCTCAAAAGGTCCTTTCCAACCCAAACTATTCTGTGAATCTATGATTGTGGGGATTCTGAACAAGAATTCGAGACACACAGAATGCAGTACTGGATTGCAGGTGTACATACAATAGTGAAAACTATGTAACATCCCCTTGGCCCACACAATGCTTAAAAAATGCTTTTCTCAGTTATCTATGTCCAGCTCTGATTACTATTTACTGTATTTATTCTTCTCCATAATTTCTGAGGAGATATTGTTGCAGCTCAAAGAAACTCTTGCACCTGTGATAGTTAGGTGTCATTGATCACATTTTTTAAAAGAGGAAAAGTTGGCAAACATATCTTTGTCAGTGTTTGTTACTGTGACAAAGGGTAAGTGCTTCCTATATTGACTGCAATTGCAGTATGAGGGTTGCAATAGCCTTTCGAGCTATTTCTCTTGCATTACGTGTTTAGATGTATTATCTACCTCAGCTTTTAATATCTACTGCAACTCCTGCTGCAATTGTGTATACACTCTGTGAACTCTAGTGGATTTACTTGTTAAAGATAAGCTACTTTGTATAGAAAAGACTTTATAACGAGCCCAGTGTTGGGCAGTGATGCATAGAGACCCACTGCATCAAATTTTCTGGAAGTTGGTGAAGATGGCCTTTTGTCCCTGCAGATTTTCTGTATTAAAAAAAAAATCTAAATCAAAGTAATAAAGATTTTTCCTTTCTCCCTGGATTTTTAATTTAATTTATACTAAAATAAAGATCAGAAGCCAAACCCAACAACCCACCTATACATGTATATGAGTTTATGATAGAAAAAGACAAAGAACATACTGTAAAATCCATTTTACAGAGAAAGAAAGAGGTAGAAAGATATCAGTGGCTTTACCTAAAGTAAAACAAGAAATACACAGCAATAATAGTGACTGGCCTCCAGAAGCCAGAAAGTTATCATTCCTGCTAGAATGTGTGAATCTTCTTTGGTACCGTAATCAAGTCTCTGTCAATGATGTACACACTGCTGCAAAATTCCAGCCATGAAGGAAAAGGAAAAAGTACTTACCTTGTTGTAGCAAGGTTCATTATTCCCTCTTCTGACAGGGCTGGAGAGAGCAGTTTTCTTTAATACCAAGGTACTTCAATTACTTTTGCAGCACAAATACATTCCTCTTATTTTCTGCTTCTTTGGCTATAGAGAAAAGAAAGGATCACTGTCCTGGATTGTACAGACCATGACTATGTTTTGCTCCCCACATGAATTTGAAGCCTATGTCTTTCCAGGCACAATTTTTCAGTCTTCGACTGAAACACTGCAAATTGCTTTCATCAAGTCCTGTAATACTTTTAGCCATAACATTGTCATGAATGCTGAATGTACTCAGCCTTGTGCTAAACATGAGAAGTTTGTTCACTCCTACGGACTACTGACACTGCAAATAACACCTAAATTCTCCTCTAGGTAATGCAGTAAAGGCCTGGAGATAAAAAAAACTACAGAAATGGAATCTCTGTTCATCTGTACAAATCCTTTAAAGTGTTCACTGCAGGTAAGCTAGGAAGAAAGCAATGTTCTTATGATTTCTACATGCTCTTTACTATTTACCATTTAACTTTTACATATAAACAAACTTGTAAAACAAAAGTGCAAAGTTAACTTGACCAAGCATTTAAATACCCTTGTCTGCTTTTGCTAAGCCAAAGGTGATTTAAGAGGAATCCTGCTAAGAGGTGAAAAAAGACTTTGATATCACCATAACACATATGTCTGAACACAGAGGTAAGATTCAATTTTGAAGCTTTTTCAAAATATCACTACAAAGCAGACACAATAAAGATATAATAGAACAGAGAGCAAATGTCCTTTCCAGCAGAAAATGCAATGTTCATTAATTCATATAAGCAAAAGAATGCAGCATAATCCATCTTATCAACAGCTTATTATGTGAGCGTAATGCAAAACTTGAAGTGCCCTAACACACTGTAAAATACAAATTAGTATAAAGACCAAACTGGGAAGTATGTTACATAAGAGTTAGCATAATAGTTATGAGAGGAGCCATATATATGCATTTATTATCAAGGACACACAAAACCACTTAGATCTATCCTTGATTTTTCAATATGGCTCTGTTCTATTAAGGGCAGAGAGATGAACTGTGCCAACAGACAGGCAAGCATGGGCAAGTGCATGACAAATCTATGACAGGCTGAAAATTTCCATAGCATTCACATTTGTCTTTTAACATCTGAATTGATATTTTCAACACCAATGTTTCCATCCACCCACAGCTGAAAACTAACCAAAAGCTTTCAAAACACTTACTGTAAATATTTCTTTTCAGCTGCATAGTATGTGAGTGCTCCCATGGTCCACCTTTGACAAATGTCCTGAATAACACTTGCAATGACAGAAATGCAAGAGTAAACAGTGTGAGTGAACCATATTACACAAAATTATCTGGGAGGACATTTGCTCCAAATCATTAATGTTAAAGTGAAAGACAATCATCAGCTGGATTAAATAACTGAGAAATTACAGAGACTTCTAAAACAAAGAAGACAGACTGAAAAGAATCATTGACACATGAACATTTGTAAGAGAGGGGAGACCTGGAGGTAGACACAGAGGTGGTCAAAACGTGTTTTGATGCTGCCACAAGTTGTCACACAAGCAGCACAGCCTCTGCCAAGGCCTGACAGAGCACCTTCATCATCAGACACGGTGAGCAATCACACTCCAACCAGGAGAGTGAGACCTGGGGTTACACCAAGTAGGCACCCAAACCTGGAGAGGGCACACATCACTCAGGGAGGGTGGGGAGCTCGTGGGGGAAGGGGGTCTGAGCCTGTGACTGGGGGTAGGATGAGTTACAAAGGATGTTTTGAAATTTGTGGGTATTTGTTAACATTTTGTGTCTAGTTTTGTGGATTATCTGATATTGATTCTTAATATATAGTTCACTGATTGTTAATTACATGTTGTTGAGTATTCAATAAAATGGTTTGATCCTGATTTGGTTTAGAATATGTGATCTGAGCTCTGTGAAGTATAGTTTCACATATCTCAATATTCTACTTCTTTTCTCCCTGCCATATCAGCTGGACAAGGTTTATAAATATGAACTCCTAACAGAAAAAAGAAAAAAAATTCAGTTCGAAAGTTTTCAGCTGGTGGTAGTGGCGCTTTTTGTGTACATGATACCACACACTTCACAAGATTACTTTGAAACCTGAGAACCAGCAATCCCTAAATTCCATCTGTTACAAACAATCATATAACTAACTTTACACTTTTTTACAATTCCATAAAAATTATTTAGCTATTGATCAAAACACTTCCAGGGAAAGTTAAATATCAGTAGTGTTAAGGAAACTTCTTTCTCTGACCATCCAGGAGCCACTCTTGAGCTGGGACC
>QWTY01010683.1:0-10543 GCA_008033365.1 Pseudorectes ferrugineus | reverse complement strand
CAGTGGGATACAGGGAAATGCGGGATCGGGACCAGCAGTGGGATACAGGGAAATGTGGGATCGGGAGCGGGACCAGCAGTGGGACACAGGGAAATGCGGGACGGGGGCACCCCCTGCCGGCACACTGAAGCAGCCTCACCCCATGCACATCCCGGATATTCCAATCGGATTTATATCAAAATTAACTCCACTGCACATTTATTTCAATGCTGCTGCAAGTACTGTCTGCACCTAACCGTGACAACATCTTTCTCAGCAAAGAAACAAAGTTCTGGCGATGGAATTCTGGCATTTCCGTCATTGAAATAATGGTTCTCAAAATTTTAATTGGTGGTTTTAATTCAGATATTTTACTTTTGAACTCTTTTTCATTTCCTCTGATGGTCTCAGTTCTTGTAAAGGAAAAAAAAAATGAAGATCATATAATGTGTATCCTCACTCACCCTACCACTTGTACCTGCTTTACTTTTGCAGCCTGCTCAGAACGTGGCAAGGCAGGAAGGCCCTGGCAGCAGCTCAGAGCTCTACAAGCAGTCAGTCCAATCATTTCCAGAGAGTAAGATTTTGACTACCAAGTTCAGCCTCACTTAAACCTCATTTTCCTCCTTCACACTATTACTCTATGTATTTTATTCCCACTTAATTTAGCATTAATTAACATTCTCTCTCTTGCAGGTTGTTTGACACAAAAATAAGATCCCCACAGTACCTGCAGGCAGATATCCAAGTCTCTCAGCAGGAAGACCCCACTCCTTGGTGTCAGTTTGGCAGGGAATGAGCTGTTACTCACTTTTAATTCTCATTTCTCTCTCTTCCTACTCCCTTAACTTCCCGGTTCCATTTTCACTTTGGAGCACATAGGAGAAGAGCCAGTCAAATATGTTACACATCAGAAAGTCTGACTATTGCCAGGCTTGCCAGTTCCTGTGCTACTGGTCTGCATTTCTGGGATTATTTAGAACACACTTTGGTGAGGTTCTGAGCTTGCAGGATGGCATCACGGTTCTGACAGCTCAACATACCAGTGCACGTGGGACTTCAGTAAAGATCCAATAGCTGGTTTTAAAATGTTTATGCTGCTCTTATCCACAGTCTTTCAGTAAGCAAAGGCTCCTTTCACTTACTATGTAATCGTTGTCCTCGTCCTTGGGGCCTTCGCTGTAGTACACACGGTACGCTTTGGCCACTTGGTCAATCTGTGCCTTGGTACCAGTCAACCCGATCAACTTCGGAGAAAATTCTAGATAGAAAGAAGATATTTACACATTTTAGTGAAAAGAATCCCTTCAAGAGGCTCCTTTTCAGTGCTCTGTATTACATGCCATGAGACACGGAGGAAGAAAGCAGGAATACCTTTAACATATCTGGCAATGGCTTCTTGGCTGTCCCTTTCAGGATCGATGGTGATGAAGAGTGGGGTCAGATTAGGCAAAGATGGGATTCGATCTGTGACATTAACAATTATTATTTATTTTAGAAAACCAGAAATCATCTCTTATCTCCCTTCAAACAAGCTCATAGCCATGTAACATCAATCCAAGCCCACCCCAAGTGACTAAAAGACGACCATTTTGTGCAGCTTTATTTCCGTAATTCGTGAAGGAAGCAAATGCCATGAGATGCAATGCTCTGTGTCTGTCTGGGAGTTTCCAGCCCCCCAGCCAGAGGCCCTGCCCTGCTCAGGAGGGATGACAGCCGGGGTCTGCTGCAGAAGATGCTGTGGTGTGATGCATGTGTAGGAACACTGGCTGACGCAAGGAAAGCAAGCCGGGATGGTGGAGCAGGAGAAAACGTGAAGACACAATCCAGGCTCTTTCCTTCATGTTCCAGCCAAAGCCTTCATTTTGGTCTGATTTCCCCCATGCTGGGTTACTATTACCCCTGCTCAGTAATTGTTCAGGGCCTGCAGGCTAAGAAAGCACCCCTAGCACAGAGCCTTCCCCCTCCTTCCATTCCACAGCACAGCCACTCTGCTTCAGGAGAGAATCTCATAGAGATGAACAAAACAAAGGGAAAAAAATCCTAACATACTTCGCAGTCACTTCTTGGCAAAAATACAATGCAATATATTTCCTGTAACCTGTCACCATCTTTTTATTCCCAAGTCCCCTGCTATGGAAAGATCAGTGCTGTCATGTCAGACCCTAGTGAGAGGTAGATTGATCTATGTACCACTTAGCAATTAACTCAAATACTGGAAAATAGCCAGCAGCATTTTGAAAAAAATATTGCCATTTGTGGTATTTTACCAGAATAAACCTGAACCTCCCAAAAACCCTGTTTATGGACCCCTAGGCCAACTGAATTCCCATACCAATTTCATCTACCACTGCAATCATTTTCTCCAGTTCATCAGGACAGATGTCAGGGCAGTGAGTGAAGCCGAAGTAGATCAGCACCCACTGGCCAATGTAGTCCTTGCTGGTCCTGGGCTGTCCCTCATGGCTGACGAGCGAGAAGGGCCCTCCCAGCAGCGGCTTCCCAATGCCTCGGTTTCGTTCCTTCTCCAGCTCTACAAAACACAAGTGGGAATCAAACACACCCATGGCACAATGCACAGTGCTTCCCAGGCAAGCCTTGGGAGCAGCCGAGTGAGACACTGCTCAGGGTCATGTCAACACCCACCAACAGCTGTCACACGGAAACGCAACATGCTCATGCCTTCCAGAAAGCACTCCTTTTGGACAAAATCAAATATATCACTAAATTCCTTTGAAACATGATATTATCTTTCATTGTTATCTGACTGCATTTTTGTTTAAAAAGAAAGGGAAAAATAAAGACAGATATCTGGCGTGGTGTGAAACATGAAAATCGGCATCTGTTGAAAACTGAACATACCCTAAAAGCTGCAATAGCTCTGTTTTCAACAGTAAATCCACGAAAAGGAAATGTGCGGCAGTTCCTGCAGGAGAGGGCAAAGCTCACGTGCTGCAAAGCAGGAACCCAACGAGCCCACAACACCCAGCTCCGTGTATGTGCTGCATAGGCTGGCACAGCGTGCAGCCAAACACAACTATTCCAACCTAGGAACTTCAAAACGCTGAAGCTTCAACTGCTTTGAATTTTTGAAAATTTTCTGCGGCACTTCCGTAAACACAGGAACGAAGTGGCCCTGTGCAAAGCCGTGATACAGTGACGATGCCCAGGCAGGTAAAAGACATCTGAATACAAAACCCACATCATCTGAACAGGAAAAACGCTTCTTCTGAACACGAAACGCGACACCCCCGCCGCTCCATCCTCGCCCCGCACTCACCCTCCTCCTTGCGCCGCTTCATCACCTTCATGCCGGCCAGCAGCCCCCCGCCCAGCACCACGGTGGCCGCCAGCGACCGCCAGGACACGAGCTGCGGGGGACAAGGGGTTTGGTGACCGCTCAGGGCACAGCGGCGGCCCGGCCCGCCGCCCGCGCTCCCTCCGTCCCTCACTCACTCACCCGCTTCTGGGCGCCCGCCCGCGGCCCGCGGCCCGGCGGCAGCTGCGACACCGGGCGGCTGCGGGGCGCGGGCAGCACCGCCCGGCCCCGCACGGCCGGGCCCGGCAGCGGCCACAGCCCCCCGCGGGCCCGCAGCGCGGCCGCCCGAAGCCGCCACAGCCCCGTCGCCCCCGCCATGTTGCCGCTGCCCGCGCCGCCCCTTCCGCCCCGCCCCAGGCCGCCATGCAGGCGGCGCCGCGCGTCGCCTTCGGGGTCATCGCCGACATCCAGTTCGCGGACGCGGAGGACGGGCACGACTTCGGTGGCTGCCGGCGGCGCTACTACCGGCACAGCCTGCGCTTGCTGCGGGAGGCGGTGCGGGCGTGGGCCGACGAGAGCCCGCCGATAGACTTTGTGCTGCAGCTGGGCGACAGCATCGACGGGCAGAACGTCCGGCGCGGCGAGGCCGAGAGCGCCTTGCAGCAGGTGCTGGTAGTCCTGGGGGAGCTGTCGGTGCCGGTGCACCACGCGTGGGGCAACCACGAGCTCTACAACTTCAGCCGGGCCCGGCTGGTGCACAGCGGGCTGTACAGCCGCCCCGCGGGGGTCTCGGACGGGCCCCCGGACCGGGAGTGCCACGCCTATCACTGCAGCCTGGCCCCGCGGCTCCGCCTCGTCGTGCTCGACACCTACGACGTGAGCACCCTGGGCACGGACCCCGGCAGTCCCCGCTACCAGGAGTCCCTGCGGGTGCTGCGGGAGAAGAACCCCAATGATGACCTCAACAGCCCCGCAGGTACCTCCGGTTTGGCTTACGGAACCCTCGCTGCCCGGAGCTCCCGGTGCTGACAGCGGGATGCCAGGGGGCTCAAGCATGTGCCCCATTGCTGGCCACCTCCGCCGCCTCCCTGCCGTCAGTGCGGCTCTAGGCGGGCACAGGAGATGCTCCCCCATACACCTGGTGCTGCCCCGGTGCCTCTGGGCTGGGTCTGTGCTGGGCTGTCAGTATCGGAACACCACGCAGCTGCTGGTGAAGCGGCTGTTGCAGAGCACCGAGTTGTGCCCACCCTGTCCCATGTCGGGGGGACACCCAACAGTGGAAACCCTGTTTGTGTAGTGTGACCAAAACTCCCAAAAACACTAACAAATAATCTTCTTTGAGCAAGGAGGCTGGAGTTTTGATCCAAGAAATGCAAAAAAAACCCCAAAGGTTCTGAGAGTAAACCAACCATCAGCAGATTTATGTAAGGCAAATAGAGGAGCCATGGGAGGTGTATGCATTTGTGCCTAACCGTCTTCTTCATTGCAGGGCTCAAAGAACCTTACTTTGTAGCATTTAATGGAGGATTTAGCCAAGCCCAGCTGGACTGGTTCAATGAAGTCCTCAAGTTCTCTGATGAAAATGAAGAAAAAGTTATAGTTATGGGTAGGTGGATATGGAGGGGGTATATAGACAATCAGAATGGTTTGTGTTGGAAGGACCCTTAAAGGAAATCTAGTTCCAACCCCTATATTTGGTGGGGGGTATATACTCCCATGGAAATACATGAAAAAAAAAGTTAGCTAGCCCATGTATGTTAGCTGTGGAAAACATGTAGTGGCTCTGGTGAGGTACAGATGGAACCTGTGAAAGAGCAGAACAGCAACCATGCCTCACTCTGGGGTGAGCTTTCTGTACTCAGTTGGATGGCTGAACTTCCTAGCAATGAGGCAGATTTGTTACAGTTTCTCTCTCTTCTTTCTTTCCCTCTGGACTGCAGGTCATGTGCCCATTCATCCGTATGCTTCCAACGGGGTTTGCCTGGCCTGGAATTACGAGGCTGCCCTGTCAGTCATACACTCGCACCGCTGCGTGGTCTGCGTCCTCGCAGGGCACCTGCACGACGGTGCCTACTGCCTGGACTCGCACGGAGTTCATCACCTCACCTTGGAGGGGGTGATAGAAACGCCACCAGAAAGCAACGCTTTTGGAACTATTTACGTCTATGAAGATAAAATGATACTAAAGGGAAGGGGCAGAATTCCTGACAGAGTTATGCATTTCTGAAATACCAGGCAAATACAGACTGCTCTTCTTCAGGAAGGACTCGGACGAAAATGTAGGAGATTCAGCTGTTTGCTTTTAGAAAGCTGTGCATGGCTGATCCTTATTGCTTTAGCTCAGACATTTTTCTCTTGGATACAGAATTTTAGAAATTATGTTTCTGTAAGAAAACACCTGATTTCTTTTTGGAGACTAAAGAAGGCCAGTAACTGAAATAAAATATATTTGAATGCAGAGTGTTGATTTGAAACACCCAATCCAGACTGGATTGTTACTATGAAAGATGCAAACCATATAATGAATACTGTTCAAAAAAAGCCCCACTGCTATTCTCTCAACGAGCATTAAAGCATGCAGAGATGCACCTGCCCAGCCACATCTCAATTTATTTCTTTTCTGTGAACATCACAGTAAGGTCTCATGTCTCGCAGAATATATCCACCCTGTAGCCTCATTCAGTCTTCCAACATTGCTTTAAAAGACTGAAGTCATCCTCAGAAAAAGCTAAGCCTAAGGAGAATGGAGACCATCTGTGCAGCACCACGGAATGCTGCAGATACTCGGGCTGTGCCGTGTGTGCACCGCTGGGATCACCTGCAGCAGTGCTGAGAGCGAGCCCTGGCACTGATCTAAATAAAGGGTGTTGTGTGCTACACCTGGAGCCGTCCTGGCTCTGTCCCAGCCAGCTCCTGAGTCCAGTGTATCCACCTGTGCTTCCTTCTCCAGGATGAATAGTGGGATATGCTTGCTGCCGCGTGGGTCCTGCTTTCCAAGAAAAATTAGGTGAGTGGCAGAGTTGTGACAGTGCCCACATCTGCTGGTGACAGGCTTGAATATGCATCTCTCAGAAAATAAAAGATACGGAGGCTTTCACTGAGTTTTCTTTAAAAAAATAGTGTTTATTACTCAGTAAAACCAGTGATTTTCAGTTAAAGATAATAGCAAAAATAATTTTTTCAGATATATTCTACATACAATTTTAGCTCAGGACAGAAATACAGACTGCTCAATTTTCCAGTAAGTCTGAAATGGATTATCCAGGCACATATTTGAAAGTTCTATGGCTGTAAATAGTCATTTATTAAAATAGTATTTGCTTTACTTGTCCCTTATGTTACAGAACAGTAGATTTCCCAAAGTATTACGTGATTGGAGAGTGATCCAGGGATGTGATGATATCTTGAATATACCATTAGAACACACATTGGATCAATGGTGCTTGGAAAATGTAAGAAGCAGCCAGCTGAACAGCAGTTTCCATAGAAAAATTCCCAACTCAGATTTGACAGTGTTCATCAACATTTTACCAAATCTCAAAACAGCACTGCTGGAAGCAGCCAGGTGTTCTTTGGTCCTATCAAACTGACACTAACCTTTCAGTGAGCACCAAAAACAAAGGCAAGTAAGGTCAGCATAGTTACTGCAGACTTTCTCCCACCCAATTAAATCACCGTTTTGCAGTGTGTTGGCCAAGACTCTCGCATGTCCTTGTTCACATAAATGTACAGCCACGAAACGAAGGGGAAGAGGGCAACAAGGACTGCAGCAACCAAGCGAACTCCTCCCAGGGGACTCCTATAATGGAACAATTGCAACAGAGTTACTTCAAATCACTGAATCTTTAAGGTTGAAAAAGACCTCCACGATCATCAAGTCCAACCTTGGACTCCATACCACCATGCCCACTAAACCCTATCGTGCAGTGCTGCGTCCAGTCGTTTTTTTGAACACTTCCAGGAATGGTGACTCCACCACCTCCCTGGGGAGCCTGTGCCAATGCTTGACCACTCTTTCAGTGAAGGAATTTTCCCTAGGATCTAATCTCAAAAAATGCCAGAAAAAATGCTTCATGTAGCCTTACATTCCCCCCTGCCCCAACTTTTATGTGTGCAAGGTCCTCTAGGCTGTAGCACCAGCTGCTACTGCTTGGGCATCTGGAAGGTTCAGAGGGTGACATGAAACAGAAAAATAAGCTGCCAAAATCAACTGTGTGTTTTCAAGGAGCTAGTCACTAAATGTGAACATTGGAATGGATTAGAAAAAAAGAGAAAATAAAACTTACTTTGCTGAACTGCGACAAAGACTCATCCATACTGTAATAATCACCAGACCAAACAACTCTCTAAAAAGCAAAACAAAAAACATATCAGAAAATAATACAAACAGATGTCTACGTTCAGATGATACAAATGTTGCCTCCAAAACAGTAGTGGCTGCTCCTTTGGAGTAGTTCAATATATTTTACTAGGATTATAATTATAAAGGTATTTTACAAAGAATAACTTTGCTTCACACCACAAATCTTCAAATAGACATGACAGCTAAACAGCTGCAGAAATCCCTGCCTGCACTTTTTGTTCTACTGCTGGACTTAACATTCCATAGCACATTTCTCTAATTAACATAGGCAAAGCAGGCACATTTCTCCCATTAACATAGAGCAAAGCAGCATCCCAGTTCTCCAGACTGTGATTAGGTGCAGAAGTAGCTGCCAGTACTTTGCAAGCACCTACTTTTTAGGCAACTCCTGAATGTCCAGGTGAGAAATTCTCCCTCCTCCTCAATCCCTAGCAGTTTTGAGGACTCAGCAGCCCATGCCAGATAAACACGCATTTGGTATCGCCTCAGGAGTTTTTAAAACATTAATTACCATTTCTACAGCTCCAGGAAAAGAGCACAAAGCTGTTTCACTGTGCTTGTGCCCTGGTCTCTGAAAGCCAGACCAAGTAAATCTAACTGCCACAATCAGGGAAGCAATGACTTTTCACTTCTCTGTGTCCAAGGAGTCACTGGTTTGGAGCACTATGGTCCCTCCTCTTTGGTCTGATTCCTCTGGACCAACAGCACTCACTGCAACAGCCCAGAAATAAAGTTTTGGAAGGTGACATCAGGAGGAGATGCCCTGGTGAGCTGGATTTGGGCAGGGGCAAATAAAACCCACTGCTTACCTGCCTTCCTCTTCGTGAAAAATGTTTCCTTGGGCATAAGCAAACAAAGAGCAAGCCAGGGCAATGGTCCCAACAACACAGACACCAGAGTGAAGGTCACAGAGGCTCCTCCAAACATCATTATCTGAGGAAAAAAACAGACTGTCAGCAACTATCACAAAGCATGAAGTAAACCCTAAGCATCTGTGTCTTCCACAGACCTGAATGGCAAATACCCCTTGGTGAATTTACATAAACCTGCAGTTTTACAAAAGTTGTGCTATTATAATCTTTATTTTCCACAGATCTTGACACAAGGAAAAACATAACTGTGAGTTTAACATGCACATTCTCTTGACCAGCCAAATGCCATTATGCCACCTATCGCACACGTAAACCTCCCCTGAAATATTCAAAACCACAAATATTCAAAACCAATCCTCATGAGTTCTGGACTTAGGAATGCTGCCACTTTATATGCTTAAGGTAGTCAGAATGCCAAGTGACTGCAATGGTGTAATTTGTGACAATACCATGAAGTCCTGAAGGTTTTCTTTTTTAAGTGTGATTTTAGTTTAGTCAGCATAAGTATTCACCCAGAACAGATACAATCACTTTGTGTATATAAAATGACCTTATGTAAAACGATTTCCACTGAATTAAAATACAAAAATCTTAACTATGTTCTGAAGTCCTGAAACAAATCTGATCTGAATGATCCTCTGAACTGCCGCTAGCCCCCACAGCAAACACCCTTGGAAACACAGCCTTTGAATGTTCCTATTGCTCCCATTGCTCTGCGGGGCAGCTGCAATACCTGGCACTGAACAAGACCTTTAGCACTTTCACGGGACTGTGCAAAGCTCAGCTGCTCTTGCATGAGGTAGGTAAACAAAAACACAGATTTATAACAATGAAACAAAGTGAATTAATGTGCTAAGGTCAACACAGAGCCAGGTTCAGAGCATGCTCCTAGTCGGGCTTTGAGCTGGAATCAGGGTGCAGGCCCATGCCAGCAGCTGGGCTTTCTGCAGGGCTCCTCTCCTCACCTGCAGCATGTCCAGCCACCAGCACTAAAGCAATGACCAGCTTTTGTAGAAACAGGTCCTGCAGCTTTTTGCCCTCAGAAGGCAGTAGGATGTGTTTCCACACAGCCTGATTTTAATCTGTGGTTCAATTGAAAAAAAAAAGCAAAACAACAACCTTTTGGGGGCAAAATTTGAGCAGAGACTGTTTTGCACACCAGTATCATACCTGTTATTGAAGGGTTGATGCTGACAGGCAGTGTCAGGGCAGCTGGCACTAAGTAGACAACCTGTTAATGACATATAAATCTACTCGGTAGCAAAACTTAGCAAGGTCAGGAAGCAGAAGTGCCCACCCACAGCAGCACTTCTCCCCTTCACAGCAGTTTGTCAGAGGCACAGAGCAGATCCCAGTCCCTTGCCCTCCCTGGCACTGCTAGTGCTCATCTTCACCATCATCACCCAAAACCCCGGGCTATCAGCCCAGAGCCAGCCCTTGTTCCTCCGCTCCTGGGTTCCGGAACACTGGCTGCCTGACCAACCACTGCAGAGCCCCTTCCCTGAATCCCGATCCTCCAGGGACAGCACTGACGGGACAGGGTCCTCCCCGGCCCTGGGCTCCCCAAACTTTCCACCTGCGCTGGGGCGTTTTGCCCCCCTTTGGTGCCGCTGTCAGAGGGGCTCACGCACCCCAGGGCACGCAGGGGCAGCCCCTGCCCGGCCAGCAGCTCCTGTCACACACAGACTGTCCCCGTCTGCCCTCAGCTCCCAGCCGGGCGCACGGGGCCGGGGCCGCGGGCTGCTCATGTGCCCGAGGCCGGGCGGGCACAGCAGGGGGTTCGCTCCCCGTTTCCCTTCCAGGCCCAGCTGAGCGGCAGAAGGAGGGTCCCCCTGGTGACTCAAGGCAAGCACAGGGCCATGGGCACAGCGGGGCGCCGGGTAGGAGGAACGGGAGCAGCTCGGGGTGCTCTGCACAGGGAAGCGATGCTCTGCAGGGGCAGGTGCAGATCTGGGGTGAAATAAGGCAGATCCTGGAAGCACGGTCGGATTCCAGCCGTCGCTGCAGTAGAGACATCGTTTTCCCGGCGTCTGCCCGCTCTTCAGCTGGAAGCCGGGAGAAGTTTCCTCC